>BLSH010490079.1:1815961-1832263 GCA_018402905.1 Glandirana rugosa
TAAAAATCACATCACGGTCAGAATACCCCGCTTGACCCGGCCCTCTGTTTGACCAGACCGTGTGGGTATTTCGCCGACGTGAACGACGGCCATACTATTATGGCCGTCCCGACGGTAGTCCCCCCATGTCGGGTATGTATACATCGTCTGGGCCCGCAGGGTACCCCGGGTCCGCTGCCCGGGGTTGATTCCTCAACAACACGAAGGGGTATCGGTTTGTCCTTCGCAATCCTTTAGAGAATTTCACCATCATTTGGGAGGCTAGTAAAAGTCGGTTCCTTCGACGGTAGAACCGGAGACAAATTAGATGTTGACGGTACTACGACGTGTACACTAGTCGATACTGTGGTCGGTAACCTACCAAACTGTCAAACCAAATCTCGTGTTGGTTACCCTCACAATGTAAAGGCCGTGTACGGCCTTTAGGTGTCATAGCTGATCACATGTGCAGCATCATGGCAGTTGTAGATTAAACAGAGGCCAAGATGGCAGCTTCCTTGGCTGAAAATGATCGGAGGGTTTACTACCACTTTAAGAGATTTCCTAACGCTTCCTGTTTGGCTATGGGGAAGCACAACAACTCCTTAGTTGGGGCCCGTCGCCTGGGCCCCATGGGACGCCCGGGTCTGCTACATATGTATGGGCTGTACCCCCCTGATGGCAGCCCTGCCGGTATTATCATACCGGCAGCAAGTGCAGCCGCTTTATGGGTGTGCCAGACCAGTTTGTCTCCCGGCCCAGTTCGCCCCATAAGACTGGCACTACACTAAAAATGGGGACTCTTTTCGTGCTGCCCCCCTGCAAAGTGCCGCCCTAGGCCTGGGCCTTGTTGGCCTAGGCCAAGATACAGCGTTGCCGGAACCTAGAGCTAGAAGTAGGTGATGTTCTTCTGTTCTAATTGCTGTCTCCGTTATGTTTGTATGATTCCTGTGGAACATCAGATTAGTAGGAAGGTTGCTTCTGCAAACTGAGGGGTCGCTAACATAACCCTAAAGTGTGTAGGCAAAACTCTGGTCCTTGAAGCACAACATCATACGTTTATATTCAGAAAGATGTCTTTTGATTATGTGTAGTAGCCAACATGTTTTGGTGACCCAAAATCATCCCCTTTATCGCTAAAACAATGCAACTCTTTCACTCAAAATACATTTTTAATAGCATCTATATGTACATATACACAGAACTATTACTCCAGTAACCAGTTTCAGTGTTTTTACATTTTATGTCTTATTTTAGCCCCGATGAAGGGGTGATTTCAGGGTTTTACAAACAATCAATAAACCTGTTTCTGAGTATAACCATGTGTTGTGGTGCTTCAATCTCCAGATCAGATTTTTTCTTTGGGTACCTGAGATAAATACCAGTTAAATATGTACTCTAAAAACAAACATTTAGTTTTTTTTTAAGTTATTAAATGTACAGGTATTTGTAATTAGAGCTTATACTGTATAAGTACTTTCATTCTGTCTTTTTTTTTAAAATGTTGTTTGGAAAATTATTTTTATTGGTTTTAAAGAATTAAGTGGTACAAAACAGAGCCTCCTGGCATTCCCGAGCTCGAGGTAAACAACAAAAAGAACATCTCTAATTATCTTCACTCAGCTCAGTTAGAAGGAGTACACAGTTAAGAAATACGTTTTGAAATAAAGAAAATGGAAGGGCCTCTGCATTATCCCCAATACCCGAGAAGGCCTGGTTCGCAGTCTCTGCTCTTATTCATCCCAAAGGTGTTCTGTTGGGTTGAGTTCAGGACTCTGCGTAGGCCAGTCAAGTTTCTCCTCCCCAAACTCGCTCATCCATGTCTTTATGGGCCTTGCTTTGTGCACTGGACCAAATCATTTGGTGGACGGAGGATTATGATGTGGGGTTGTTTTTCAGGGGTTGGACTTGACCCCTTAGTTCCAGGGAAGGGAATTCTTAAGGCGTCAGCATACCAAGACATTTTGGACAATTTTATGCTGCAATCTTTGTCGGAACAGTTTGGGGATGGCCCCTTCCTGTTCCAACATGACTGCACACCAGTGCATAAAGCAAGGTCCATAAAGACATGGATGAGTTTGGGGTGGAGGAACTCAACTGGCCTGCTTCCGGAAGGTGTGTCAAACATTCCCATATACACACCCCTAAACCTTGTGGACAGAAGAGTTGCTGCTATATAGAAGCTGCTATAGCTGCAAAGGGTGGGCAAACTCAATATCGAACCCTACAAACTAAGACTGGGATGCAATTAAAGTTCATTTGCATGTACAGGCAAGTGTCCCAATACAAAAGGTTTTGTTATGTTTGTTCAATAAATGGAAAAAAATACCTTTCGATCCTGTCAGAAATCCAGGTTACCACTATTAGTCTGTCCCCTTGCTCTTCATCTCACCCACTCAAATTTTAATTAAAATGTTCTCCAGCATTGTCATGTATTTGTAGCCCTGTAAAATTAAGGTCTGGGTCAGAAGGCCCAATATTTACATACGTGAAGCTATTTAGGCCATTTGTATATTCTTAAAGACACATTGCAAATGATGAGTGCAACTTGAAACTAAAAGGTAAACATAACAGTAAAAAAAAATATTGTGCCTGTTAACATTATTAGTAAGAAAAGCTTCCCCTCTTGGCCTCTTTGATTTAATTTAACTTTATTTTTTGCAAACTAACTTTCCTGACTTCTTAGCTAAGCCCTGCCCAGCTGCTACTCCCAGTGTAATAAAAGCATTTAAGTGGTCATTATGATAATTCTTATTGAAGAGGGTTCAGGAAGATAGGCATGCCTTAGCCCTGAATAAAATGTAAAATAGGTAATAGCAGGGACCTTGTGGTGATGACCCCTAGGCCAGGCTAGTAAAAAGTGTTGTGTAATTAAGGAGTCTTCATCAATCCTCAGTAAGACGATACTGTCAGCAATGCAAAAAATACAGTACTGTTGCTAATTTCCTTAGGGGTTGACATCCTGCAGAGATTTTAACCAAATAGAGCATGCAATGTAGGTAGAAAGGAGCCCAAAGGTAACAGAAAAGGTCCTGCAGAAATCTCTTCAACCTGCCGAAGTTTCTCTTCATGTGTCCAGAAAGAAACTGAATAGGCACCTCACATTATAGGTGGTCTCTTCTCCCCCCCCCCCCCCCCCCCTTGTGTTTCATGCCCTGCATCTGTCTCTCCTTCTCTCCCCCCCCCATTCCCCAAAAATAATGACCTATGTGATTTGGTTTTCTGCCCCACTTCGGTGGTGGTGGAGGAGAAGAATGGGGCCTTCACGAATCTTGTACTCTACTAGTTGTTATTTTATAGCCCTGATGCATCGTTTTGTTCTGCTTGGATAGACTCTATCTGTGAAAATCTTGTTGCATCTGTGTGGACTCGAAGTTACAGCATTGTAGTGTATAACAAGGTGCTCTGTATCACCTGATCTTGCTGCTATTCACATGCACAACACTGCTTTTATTTTCACAAATAATATTCCATCTGTTAAAAAAAAAGTGGTAAGTGTCTGGACTGGCAATTATTTATATTAGGCCAGTCAAACACTTACCTTGTCTCAGACTTCCTCTTAGCAGATGTTGCCTGTTCAGCGTTACTGCTGGAGGATATACAGGCCTATCAGTTTAAGCCACAGGTATCAAACTGGCGGCCCTCCAGCTGTTGCGGAACTACAATTCCCATGAGGCATTGCAAGGCTTACAGTTACAAGCATGACTCCCACAGGCAGAGGCATGATGGGACTTGTAGTTCTGCAACAGCTGGAGGGCCGCCAGTTTGACATCCCTGATAAGCCATGATCTTCTCTTGCTACGTACAATTTAGTAGCACACTGTCTTCTTATTGCAGGGGCATACATTTTTTCTTTCAGACAGTTCATCCTAATAACCAGCCACGTGCACTGATTTCTAGCTGCTGAGCAAATTATTAGTGGTCTTAATTACTCCTGTGAACCAAAAATAATATTTCTGTATATAGATTGCAGAATGCAGTATGTCTGCTGGCCAGTGTGGGTGTCCTTACTTATTACAACGAAGAAACAGAAGTTCTATCTGCAATTTTCATTACTCCTAAATAAATCAAACTTTTCACCTCGGTGCTCGAGTCAGAAGGGTTGTAGAATTCATATCTGTTGGCACGCTACTTCTGTGTTTTTTTGTTTTATTTGAATTTTTTTACTAAATTGTGTTTATATGTACGCCGTTGTCATGCCTAAATATCCAATAATCCCCTTTATCTGGTTTGAGTAAAGTCTGCGACTTTAAGAAATGTAAAGAAAAAGAAGCCATTTATATCCAGAACAATGCTGCCCTCTCTAGGCTTGCAAGTTAGATTATTTCCAAATATAAGATTCCTGACTCCCGAGCAGGAAACAAACAGTTATATTGCTAAATGAAATAAGTTATATCTGTATACAACAACATTCCTTAAGGATTTTATTTATCAGCTGATAACAATCTATTTAATTTGGATATGTAACTCCAAAATAGGTACATAATTTGAATATTTCATATGTATTCTGTAAAAATAGTACATATAATGCTTATAATCCTAAAATAAGAGCCATTTAAAATTGGACCTTAATCATGTGACCAACACAAGAGGAAGCCTGAAGCAGAATTTTCTCCAAGTAACCCTCCTGTTGCTCTTTGCTTATCCATCCTGGCAGGACTGTTAACATAGCTTTAAAGTAGCAAGCACTAACTGAATAACTTTTAGGTTGCTTAAAGATATGTGTATCATAAACATTTGTCAGTTTTTAACCACATCAATACCAAGCACTTTCACCCCTTTCCTGCCCAGGCCAATTTTCAGCTTTCAAGCTGTCACACTTTGAAGGACAATTGCGCAGTCATGCAATGCTGTACCCTAACAAAATTTGTATCATTTTTTTTAGACACTTTTTTTTAGACTTTCATTTTAGTGATGTTTAATCACAGCTGAGTTTTTTTATTTTTTGCTAAACAAATGAAAAAAGACCAACAATTTTGAAAAAAAAAGTTTCTCTTAGTTTCTGTTACAAAATTTTGTAAATAAGATTTTTTTTCCTTCACTGGTGTGTGCTGATGAGGCTGCACTGACGGCACTGATAGGCTGCACCGATTGGCACTGATGAGGAGGCACTACTATGCAGCTCTGATGGGCACTGATAGGCGGCACTGATATGCACAGATACGCGTTACTGATGGGCACCAATTGACAGCACTGATAGGCAGCACTGATGGACACTGAAAGGCATCACTGATGGGCACTAATTGGCACCACTGGTAGGCACAGATGGGCATCACTGGTGAGCACAAGTGGGCATCACTGGTGGGCACCACTGGTAGGCACTGCCAGGCTGACGGGGCTGCACTAATAATCAATGCACTGATTATCAGTGCAGACCCCCGTCAGGAGCTCAGCTTATCGGCTCTCCTCGACTCGACTCGAGGAATGCCAATAACTGGCACTTCCTATTTACACTGTGATTGGACACAGCTGATCACATGGTAAAGAGCCTACATCATGGGCTCTTTACCGCGATTGGATATGCGGTGTGTCCCTGCAACACACCGTACTACCGATCGCTGCTCTGTGTGCCACCAGGGGCGCACATGAGCGGCTTGTTCTGAAGGACCTCATATGATGGCTTCATGGCATATCTTATGGTGACAACAGTGGACAATACTTGAGTAATGTGTGCTGACAGCCAAACAGAAGTTTGTGTAACAGATCATTGTCACGCTTTAACAGGAAGTGCCTGAACAAGGAACTACATAGCAGGATCACCAGGTATTATTTTAATAAAAGCTGCAGATTTAAGATTTTAGACTTAACCCACAAAAAAAAAAAAAAAACAGTAAATAAATATTTTTGGTAAATGATTGTATGGCTTTAAGCCTAAGGTTGAATTGCCATATTAGGTCAATGATGTCACCAGCATGCCCTGCCCCTTTGTTATGTGCAGTAGTGAAGAATTCCACAGCCACATCTGATTGGCTTCAGGCATTTAAGGTCCCATACATGTTATTATTATTATTATACAGGATTTATATGGTGCCAACAGTTTGCACGGCGCTTTGCAGCATGAGGGCAGACAGTACAGTTACAATACAATTCAATACAGGTGGAATCAGAAGGCCCTGCTTGTTGGAGCTTATGATCTAAAAGGGAAGGTCAAGGGATACATAAGGTAATAACTGTTGGGGATGAGCTGATGGAGATAATAAAAGTTCAGTGGAGGCAGGATAGGGTTTTCAGGGATTGACTAAAAATTTACAGAGTAGGAGATAGTCAGACAGAATGGAGTAGGGAGTGTCAGGAGAAGTCCTGGAAGTCCTGGAGGTGAGCATGGGAGTAGGTGACAAGGAAGCTAAAGGAAGCTAAAGAGCAGGAGGTGAAGTTCTGTATCTCGCATGTTTTGTGCTTCACAGTATCCAGGTGCTGAGGTTGGGGTTATGTCTGAGACTCTTGCTTGTGGCACAATAATTAAAGCATATTTTGTGAATACCAAAGGACTGTGGTATATGAGTGTCACGTATACAGTGAGTAGGCTAAGGTATTATTTAACCGATTCCTGACTGGCTAGCGCATATTTACTGCGGCTATGTGGCGCTGTCTCGCGAATCGCTGTATATAAGCGGTGATTTGCGCGCATGCAGCTAGGGAGTGATGCCCGCCGCACTCTGAAGAAGTGTGCCCGCGGCTTGGGTGGACCCGATGTCCACCGGCGAGCCGCTATGACCTGCCTGAGGGAAAGAACGGGCAACCGCCGAAGTAAACACCCCATTCTGTCAGGCGGCATGTAAGAGATCTACTGATCCCTGTCACTGGGATCAGTTAGAGCTCTTATGCCCCTGACAGCCCAGCCCTCTCACAGTTAGAACACGCCTAGGGAACACAGTTAACCCCTAAATCTACCCCTACAGATTAACCCCTTCACTGCCAATGACGTTTATACAGTAATCAGTGGATATTTACATTTCTGATCACTGTATCAATGTTAATGGTTCCAAAAAAGTGTCAAAAATGTCCAACATGTCCGCCCCAATATCAAAGTCCCGATAAAAATTGCAGATCGCTGCCATTACTAGTAAAAAAAAAATGTAAAAATGCCAGAAATTAATTCTCATGGTTTGTAAACGCGGCAACTTTTGCGCAAACCAATCAATACATTTTTTTTACCAAAAATATGAGGAATATAAATCTAATATAAATTTGTTTTTTTATAAATTTTTTGGGATTTGTATTTTAGCAAAAAGTATGAAATTTTTTTTTTTGCAAAATTGTCACTCTTTTTTTGTTTATAGCAGCGATCAGAAATGACGCAGAGGTGACCAAATACCACCAAAAGAAAGCTCTATTTGTGGGAAAAAAAGGATGCAAATTTAGTTTGGGTACAACGTCGCACGACCGCGCAATTGTCAGTTAGAATGACGCAGTGCCGAATCGCAAAAAGTGCTCTGGTCCTAACATGGGAAATCCTTCCGGGGGTGAAGTGCTTAAACTATAGCCCATATAACATTTATCAACGTTTTCTCAGCGATGCGATGTGCACCACATCATTTCTTTTTTTAGTGTGCTTCAGATCTTTCACAATCCTAGTTACGCCTCGGGGCTAGAGCATGTATCCATTAAAGACACAGGTTCTCCCAAGATGGTCACCTTGGAGTCAATGGTTGCTGACACTGGCCGCAAACAATACTTCATTGTATTTGGGTTCACACGTGTCACCATGGATCCTCAGGAAGCTAAGATACTCTTGTACACTCTGGACAACTTTGATTGCTCATTGTCTTGGTGTACCTGGAGCAAAATCCACTTTTGCCTCCTGAGTGAAAAATCTCAGGTTCACTTCCACATTTTTCTTGCATGGTTGTTTGCCTGACCCCAAGAATGAGCTCAGCAATTAGCATGGTTCAAGGCACCCACATAAAGCAATTAAGGGAGGCATCTAGTGATAGTAAATGGTGTATACAGTCAGCGCAGTACTCTGAGAAACAAGCAGCTGAACACAATAGGCAATTTTTCAAATCCTAGAAAAGTTCCATGTTGTATAATAAAGTGCAGCGCTGAAATAATGTTCTTAATAAAAGCACCCAGTGTGCCGTAGTGCAATAGTCTTCAAACAGTGCTGTAGTGCCACTCCACCTCCACCGTAAACACTAGCCTCTCACCTCATCAGGTAGGCTCTTATTACAGGAGCCAATGCCAGCCTTGTTTAATCATAGAAGGGGGGGTTTGCTCAAAATTCAGATAGGTATCCCAGATGAACCTCATGAATAGGATACTCCAGTCAGCATTCCTCAGCACACCACCACACATGGGATATGAAAGAAAAAGGACCACATCTAGTGCTCTCCGTCATATAAAACACATTTATTGAGTAAAAGCGAAGTTACTTACATACGTAGCACTGAAGCCCAGTGCATGGCTATTGGCATATCATGAAAATTCTCCTAACTCCTCCTGAGTGTCACAGAGGAGGAGAAACCTCAGTATGCGGACAGTGAAGGTCGCGGGTGACGTCACTTCCTGCTTCCGGACGCGTTGCGTTCCATGAACCGGAACTTCGTCAGCGGATGCGGAAGTGACGATACCACCCGCATATATAATGGACCTACACATCATATGATCTCAGATGTCCAATCAACGTCTGCTGTGCTTCTATATAGCTACATAGCAAACAAATTCATTAAAAAATGTAAGTATGAGAACCAATAAACTTAAAAATGGAATAAACATTCCTAAAAGAGCCCTCTAACACCCGGGGCAACAAGGCGAAAAAGAAAATTTGTACAAAATATATAACTGACTAAAATCAATTATATTATGTAAAATCCCCGCGACCTTCACTATCGCAACAATAATAATCAAATAAAACATGATACATATTAAAAATATAATAGGAATAAGAAATCACCGATCAGATATAAAACAGTTAAGATCAAATTCGATGTTTAACCCCTTAGGGGCCAGCACTGCTGTCTCATATATCCAGAACGATTCTCTCTTACTGAGTTGTCTGATAAAGTTCCCACCCCTCCAGTGCTTGGTCACATGTTCAATTCCCCAAAATTTGAGAGAACTAGGATCTTTGTCATGGTATTTTCTAAAGTGCAAGGATAGGTTATGCTCCTTATATCCTTTACGGATATTGTTAACATGTTCCCTAAGGCGGACCTGTAGGGGACGTGATGTACGCCCCACATACTGGTGGCCACACCCACACTCTAACATGTAGACCACACCTACTGTTTGGCACGTGATCAACTGGTGGATATCATATTCTTTTCCTGTAGCTCTAGCTGTAAATGATTTGCGTTTTTTGATATTACATTTCGAGCTTCTACATGCCCTACAGCGGCCACAAGCATAAAAACCTTTAAGGAAAGAGAAAAGTTTATTCTCAACTTGTTTGGGTGGGTCAACCACCCCTGGGGCAATGCGATCTCGTAAGGAAGAAGCCTTCCTGTAAATAAATTGGGGTTTCGAAGGGAGGAGTGGGCCCAACACCTTATCCAATTTCAAGATAGGCCAATTCTGCTTAATAATTCTTTCCACCTTTCTATAATGAATATTATAGTCCAAAATAATTTTGAACCGCTGGCCATCCTCAACTTCTCTCCTCTCTGTATTCGCCACCTCTAGTGATGCCTATTATTTTATCATGAATAGGAAGATGTGTACATGTACATTAGTTAAAATGAGGCATTTATTCAAAGTTTGTTTAGTACTTAGTACCTCTCCTGCTGACTGTGCTGTCAAACACCTCTCTTCTGCTGAGTAGTCCAGGGGTGAAGCCTCTTCTGAAATTGACATCTCTGGCAGTGTTGATCACCGCCCCCCCAGCAGAGTTCAATGGTTTCTCCTGCTGTGATGGGGCTCCTAAACTCAAAAAAAGTGTATTATGGTGCTACATGTTTTATTCTAATATGTTAGAGGCCAATGCATTACAGCAGGTCCATATAAACAGGCCACCCTTTACAGCCTATAATAAGCTTTTTATTATTACTTTTAGTTTAAGTGTTTGTAAAATGTTGCTTCATATACAGGTATGGATCCCTTCTCCAGCTACCGATGCCATAAAAGCTTCAACAGCTAGGGAACAATAAAGAGTGTTTTATGGCGACAGCAAGAGGACCTCTAAATACAACCTAGCAGCAGGGCCAGATTAACATAGGGGCTATTGGAGCTGCAGCTCCAGGCCCCTACCTTAATATAGGCCCAGCCACCCAAGAACTTCCCCCTGTCACCACAGTGCCACCACTCTGCCCACCACTGCCCAGTGTCCACTGCTGTGAAAACTATTGGTTGCTAGAACAAAAAAGTGCAAGCACAGGCTCTGGCAGAGGAGGAGAATGTAACTTCCTCAGCACCAGGTCCATGATGCTCTTAATCCAGCCCTGCCTAGAAGGGCTTTTTTTTCTCAGAATAGGTGCAGGAACTTTCCCTATCTGAGTCACCTCTTGTCTCCACCTCCTACCCACCTCTGAGCACCATTCCTTAGTTCCATCCCCTACCCACCTCCCAGTAGCACCCCTTTTAGATAATACAGAGCTAAGTATCATTTTGTGGTGCTAAGTAATTTGTATGGAATTTGGTAATGATAACAAGGAAAGCCATAAAATAGCTCCCCCACAGCCAGCAGCAATAGACCCCCCCTAGCAAAAATAGATTCACCCATAAGCAATAGACCCCCCAGCAACAATGGACCCCCCAAACAAAATACCTTCCCAGCAGCAACAACATATCTCCCAGCAGCCAGTATCCATAGACTCTCCAGCAGCTAGCAGCAACAGACCCCCTCTGCCATCAGCAATCTCTTCCAGCAACAATTGACCCCCAATCAACAATAGATCCCCCACCAGCAACAACAGACAGCCACACAACAATAGATGCCCCAGCAGCCAGCATTAATAGACCCTCCAGCACACCCCAGCACCCCTTGCCATTACATACATTCAGTGCTGGTGGTCCCGGAATAGTGTTCCCCTCGCATTCCTGCTGAAAAAAAGCCCTGCAACCTAGTCATTATGACGTTCGTACTGCTGTGATTCGATTTTAAGGACTTCAGCCCCGGAAGCATTTATCCCATTCATGACCAGGCCATTTTTTGCGATATGTCACTTTAACTGACAATTGCGTGGTCGTGCGATGTTGTACCCAAACTAAATTTATATCCTTTTTTTCCCCACAAATAGAGCTTTCTTTTGGTGCTATTTGATCACCTCTGTGGTTTTTATTTTTTGCGCTATGAACAAAAAAATAGGGACAATTTTGAAAACAAAAACAATATTTTTTTACTTTTTGCTATAATAAATATGCAAATAAATAATGTAAAATAACAAATCTCTTCATAAATTTAGGCCAATGTATATTCTTCTACATATTTTTGCTAAAAAAACCCGCAATAAGCGTATATTGATTGGTTTGCACAAAAGTTATCGTGTCTACAAACTACGGGATAGATTTATGGACTTTTATTTTTTTTTTTTTTACTGTTAATGGTGGTGATCTGCGATCTTTAGCAGGACTGCGACATTGCGGCGGACAAATCTGACCCCAAATTACACTTTTTGGGGACCAGTGACATTATTACATTGATCAGTGCTATAAAAATGCACTGATCAATGTATAAATGAAACTGGCAGGGAAGGGGTAAACACTAGGGTGCGATCAAGAGGTTAACTGTGTTCCCACTGTAGGGGGGATGGGCTCTCAGGGACATGGCAGAGATTGCTGTTCTCAATGACTGGGAACAGAAGATCTCTGACATGTACCCTGTCAGAACGGGGATCAGCCTTGTTTACATAGGCAGATCCCCGTTCTACCTCTGTGCACAACAATCGAGGGGGACTGGAAAACTTTAAGACCCCTTTCACACTGGGTCATTTTTCAAGTGCTGCGGTGCTAAAAATAGCACATTCTCCCCAGTGCGCTTGCAGTACGAAAAAAAAAGTCCTGCAAGCAGCATATTTGGGGTGGAGCACTGAGCGGTGTAATCAATGGGAAGCACTTCCGAAGTGGCTGAACACTGCCTTGGTCCTGCTTTTAACCCCTTGTTAACCCCCACTTGGGGGTTAAAAGTGGCCCGGTCCCCCCTGCTATAATAGCGGTAAAGTGCTGCTAAAACTTTACTGTTACCGCCCCCCGCCCCAGTGTGAAAGTAGCCTAAGTCCACCGGACCCATGGGCACGCTCCCGCGGCGCCCACAATCTCCCATGCATGGACCGATCTACAGGTAGGTCGGTTCATGCAGGACAGCCGACCTGCCTCAGTATATCTGTGTGAGCTTGTCGGCAAGTAGTTAAAGCAATTTTCAGTGTGATTATGTACTGCAACTTTGAGATGATGTTGAATATTCTATGGGGCCAAATCACACCAAAGTAGTACAGGAACCTTTTCCAAAGTCACACTGTGCTGAGTTGCATTGATGAGGAGAACGGGCACCATTGAATATAAAGTGATTCCCTTGTCATGTGGCAAGTCACATCAGAAGTCGCACTAGTGTAAACCAATACTTAGGGGTTGATTTACTAAAACTGGAGTGTGCAAAATCTGGTGTAGCTGTGCATGGCAGGCAATCAGTTCTAACTTCAGCTTGTTTAATTAGACCCCTTTCACACTGGGTGTTTTTTTTAGGTGCTGCGGTGCTAAAAATAGCGCCTGTACAGCGCCTGAACCCCCCCCCAATCTCCCAAGTGTGAAAGCCAGTCTTTCACACTGGAGCAGTGCACTTGCAGGATGAGAAGAAAAGTCCTGCAAGCAGCATCTTTGAAGCAGCGCGCTGAGCGGTGTGTACACCGCCCCCTCCATTGTAATCAATGGGTGGTGCTTCCGAAGCCACTGAACACCGCCTCTGAAGCGCCGATCGGTGGTGCTTTTAACCCCTTGTTAACTCCTTCTTGGGGATTAAAAGCTCCCCACCCCTGCCTGGGTCATAGCGCCGCTATAATAGTGGTAAAGCGCCGCTAAAGCTAGGGGTGCTTTACCGCTACCGCCGCCCCAGTGTGAAAGTAGACTTAAGCTTTGACAGAAAAATCTGGAAGCTGATTGATTTCTATGCCCCAGATTTTGCAGTCTCTGGTCTCAGTAAATCAACCCCTTAAAGTGCAGTGTATTATTATTTCAGGTACTTATATAGCGCCGTCAATTTACGCAGCGCTTTACATATACATTGCACATTCACATCAGTGTATTATTCTAATGTAAAATATTCAACATTATAGGACTGTATACAATGTGAATAAAAAACAAAAGTTGAATATAAGCCGTATAGTTCTACATACATCATAAATACCTATGGAAAATGATAATAACTAAAGCTACACAATTATTCTGCACTACGTGATATACATTTTATATCATTGTAACAAAATCCCAGCCTCCAAACTATCATTTTATGCTTTTAATGCAGAAGAATCCCATACAATGTAGGAGGGATCCTCAGCATGATATCAGCACAACAGGGGTATGTGTGGGCTTCTTCTTGTTGTGACGCTTTCTTTGGACTGAATGATGGATCATATTGTGCTGAGAATCTATTACTGGAGCTATCCACCCACAGTGTGGTTCTTTGTATGTGAAAACACTATGCATGGCTAGCTGCACAGTGCTCCTGGTGGTCAATACAGGAAACACACCTTGCTATTTACTATGTAGCTTATACAGTACATTAAAGGCAGGATACAAAACTCATCCACATACCACTGTCACTGAAATGAAGCAGGTAATGGCTTTGTACAGCATTGCACCCTTGAGATGTAAGACTACTGTCAGTGCCCGATCACCGTTCATTTTATAGACAGACGATAGTGGAATGCAGTGTTACTACACAATGACGCTTTATAAATAAAAGATAATAATAGTCATTGTTAGGTTTTAGGCCCTGTTCACACTGCTGCGTGCGGCCAGATCGGATGTGATTCGCAACACACTGCTGTGTTAATCAAATGCAATCTCTATGCGATGTGATCTCAGCCATATACAGTATCTCACAAAAGTGAGTACACCCCTCACATTTTTGTAAATATTTTATTCTATTATTATTATTATTATTATTATACAGGATTTCTATAGCGCTGACAGTTTGCGTAGCGCTTTACAATATTAGGGCAGACAGTACAATTACAATACAATTCAATACAGGAGGGATCAGAGGGCCCTGCTAGTTAGAGCTTACAATCTAAGAGGGAGGGTTAAATGATATGAAAGGGCAATAACTGCGGGGGATGATCTGATTGAGAAAATAAGGAGTGTAGGTAGGTGGTGGCAGGATAGGCTTCCCTGAAGAGAAAAGTTTTCAGGGATCGCTTGAAGGTGGATAGATTTGGGGGCATTTTGACCGATTGGAGTAGGGAGTTCCAGAGGATGGGAGAGGCTTGGGAGAAGTCTTGGTGGCAAGTATGAGAAGAGGTGATGAGGAAGCTGGAGAGCAGGAGGTCTTGGGAGGAGCGAAGAGGACGGCTAGGTTGGTATTTTGAGACTAGGTTGGTGATGTAGCTGGGAGCAGAGTTGTGGATGGCTTTGTAGCTGATTGTTAGTATTTTGAATTTAATTTGTTGGGCGAGTGGCAGCCAGGGGTGGCAGACGTTGAACGGTTTGTAAGGTGGATGAGTCTGGCAACGGCATTCATGATGGACTGGAGGGGGAATAGTCTATTTAAAGGTAGGCCAGTGAGGAGGGAGTTGCAGTAGTGGAGGCGAGAGATGACCAGGGAGTGAATCGGGAGCTTTGTGGTTTCATTGGTTAGGAAGGGACGTATTTTAGAGATGTTGCGGAGATTATTATTTTATACCCACTGCATTTTTCAAACTGAGAGATATTAATTTATACTTCACTGTATTGTTTATGTATTCATTTAATCTCATACCCTAGTAGCAAACTACTAATGCTATTTATTTACTATTGATGGTCTACACTGATTAACACAGGTCACTTTATATCCTGTACTAGTCCGATTGGACACACTTTTTGAACTTGAACCCAAATACTAATGTTTTTTTCACAGTACCAGCACCAGTCACTTTATTTTATTTTAGAAGTGTTTATTTGCCATACACCTCTCCGATCATATGTATATTCTATTTATACTGGTCACTTGATTGGAGTGACTTTTTTCGCTAACATACACTACAAGCAGCGCCACTTCCACTAATTCTTTCCCAATCCTTTCATTTGGAAGATAGAAAAGGACAACAGCTACACAAACTGCAATATTGTATACATTGAAAAGAATGCTATTTTTAAAAAACTACATCTATCCAAATTGTTATTAGTTTCCAAGCTATTAACCCCTGATAGAAAAAAGAAACTGCAGCAAAATCAATATTTAATTATGATCTGAAATATGCAAAGTCATGGCTGTAATGGAAGATAATATAATACAGTGCACATCACATAGACGGATTGCGGCTCAGAATAATAGTCCCTGTCACATGTCGTGACCTTATTATTGGTGATCTTTAAAACTGCTCAAGTAAGTGCCTCAAATGTGATGATGTTCAGCCCTGCATGATTGAGCACAATATTGATGGTCAGCTGTAATCCTTTCCATATCCTGCAATGTATTCTAATAGCTTTATGTCCTGTTTATTACCACAGACAGGCACTAACTGACCCCCCAATTAGGATTCTCGTTAACACAATTTAATTTATGGCCTCTATTGTTGTGCTGAATCCTAAAATGCAAGAGCGCTAGTGTCTGTACCGGGTAATGTCATGCTGGTGCAGTTACTTTTTATTGATAAGTAGTGATTGTAGAATGCATGGTATATAACTATTATTTAATTTATCTTCCCTCAGCTACATTAGCAGACAATCTGATTTGACAAACAGCACTGTTTGGCATCACCAGCAGATTCCTCGAATCATAAGAAATACAAAACATAACTGTTTTAATTTTAAACTTTTTTTTTAAAAAAAACGTAGTTGAAGGATGTGTAATTTGTTTGGTCATTGACATCACCCAGCAAGCCTGGCCAATTTATCTAGAAACAGAAGTGGGCCAGGGACCTGTCCTTTTGCAACAGTAGTGGGCAAGAGATTGCCATGGAAGTGGATCAACAAAAATAATGATGGATCAACAACAATGTACAATGCAATCGATGATAGATGTTCATCCTTGGGGAATTGTTTACAATTTGTAATGGAAGTTTTTCTTTAATTTAAAGTTTAAAATGATTGTAAATGATCACCTTGTAAAACAACCCATTCCGTTTAAAATGGTAATGAAATGCAATATTTTTTTCTATAGATAGAAAAAAAGGGAAAAAGGGTATTTATAATGTGTGTTTTTTTTATAAGTAATCACATTCCCTCTGTTCTCAGCTGCATAAGAGCTGGGTGGGG
>BLSH010490079.1:1832273-1871206 GCA_018402905.1 Glandirana rugosa
CCCGACGTCCCGTCATAAGGTTGTACTATTACTGGGGGTTTGTGTGGAGGTTCCTCTGGTGACGGAACGATTTCTTCGACTCCCATTTCCTCTACCTGACCGGTTCGTACAGAGGTCTGGACTTGTGATAACTCGTAGACACCCCTTAGGAGTTTACCTTCCACCTCCTCGTGTTCCAGAGATTGTAGGTAGTCGAGACGCTACAGCAGTACCTCCTCACCTTCTCCTGAGGTCACCGTTGGGCACTTCGAGACGACTTGAGGTACGGGTTCTCTCAAATAACTCAACAAACAGCCATTAACGTCTAAACCGCTGGTAACAAAAGTGAGTACACCCTAAGTGAAAATGTCCAAATTGGGCCCAAAGTGTCAATATTTTGTGTGGCCACCATTATTTTCCAGCACTGTCTTAACTCTCTTGGGCATGGAGTTCAGCAGAGCTTCACGGGTTGCCACTGGAGTCCTCTTCCACTCCTCCATGACGACATCGCAGAGCTGATGGATGTTAGAGACCTTGTGCTCCTCCACCTTCCATTTGAGGATTCCCCACAGATGCTCAATAGTGTTCAGGTCTGGAGACATGCTTGGCCAGTCCATCTCCTTTACCCTCAGCTTCTTTAGCAAGGCAGTGGTCTCCTTGGAGGTGTGTTTGGGGGTCATTATCATGTTGGAATACTGCCCTGCAGCCCAGTCTCCGAAGGGAGGGGATCATGCTCTGCTTTAGTATGTCACAGTACATGTTGGCATTCATGGTTCCCTTAATGAACTGTAGCTCCCCAGTGCCGGCAGCACTTATGCAGCCTCAGACCATGACACTCCCACCACCATGCTTGACTGTAGGCAAGACAGACTTGTCTTTGTACTCCTCACCTGGTTATTGCGACACATGCTTGATACCATCTGAACCAAATACGTTTTGCTTAGTCTCATCAAACCACAGGACATGGTTCCAGCAATCCATGTCCTTAGTCTGCTTGTCTTCAGCAAACTGTTTGGGGGCTTTCTTGTGCATCATCTTTAGAAGAGGCTTCCTTCTGGGGCGACAGCTATGCAGACCAATTTGATGCCATGTTGGGCGTATGGTCTGAGCACTGACAGGCTGACCCCCACCCCTTCATCCTCTGCATGGCAGCACTCATACACCTATTTCCCAAAGACAACCTCTGGTTATGATGCTGAGCGTGTGCACTCAACCTCTTTGGTCGACCATAGCGATGCCTGTTCTGAGTGGAACCTGTCCTGTTAAACCGCTGTATGGTCTTGGCCACCGTGCTGCAGCTCAGTTTCAGGGTCTTGGCAATCTTCTTATAGCCTAGGCCATCTTTATGTAGAGCAACAATTCTTTTTTTCAGATCCTCAGAGAGTTCTTTGCCATGAGGTGCCATGTTGAACTTCCAGTGACCAGTATGAGAGAGTGAGAGCGATAACACCAAATTTAAGACACCTGCTCCCCATTCACACCTGAGACATCGTAACACTAACGAGTCACATGATAGGTAAAATGGCTAATTGGGCCCAATTTGGAAATTTTCACTTAGGGATGTACTCACTTTTTGCCAGTGGTTTAGACATTAAAGGCTGTGCGTTGAGTTATTTTGAGGGGACAGCAAATTTACCCTGTTAAACAAGCTGTATGCTCACTACTTTACATTGTAGCAAAGTGTCATTTCTTCAGTGTTGTCACATGAAAAGATAGAATAAAATATTTACAAAAATGTGAGGGGTGTACTCACTTTTGTGAGATACTGTATATGTCCACAGCAATAATATTTCTCCCCAGCAACCATAGACCTGTAGATACTGTAGACAGTATGTATGAAATCACATTGCATTTGCAACAAACTCGCACAGGACCCTTTTTTCCAGCAGCAGCAGAATCGAATCGCATGGGTGTTCACACCCATGCGATCCGATTCCTATGCAAGTTTGCAGTTCGCAGTGCGATATGCAAACTGATTTGGGGGTGTCATTAACTTTGTAGTGACACTCCTCTGAGTTTGCATAGGGCAGTGTGAACTGCCACCGGGAGACATGCGATGCGGGAACCTGCAGTGGATTCGCAGGGTTCCCACATCGCAGCAGTGTGAACCGGTCCTTAATGCTAGTTATTGATAAACAGAAAAAAGTGTGCACCTTGAGTATAAAGCCCTCCCAAAGTACATGAAACCATTATTTAAAAGACTGGTTAAATTAGGATACAAGTTATTTATATAGGAAAAATGTATACCATTTAGTAATATGTATGTGAAAGTTTCTATAAGAAACATTGTATTTAACATTGTTATACTTGTGAAATGATATAATTGGTTTGTAGTATGCTCTACTGGGTTTCTATACAGGAAGTCACTTATGCCTAGGGGACACCTTGCTGCTTTCTCAATAAAGCACAAATGTACATTCAATTCAATCATCCAGTTGCACCACAATAAAATATATTGAAAGCCTTGCAGTTAATATTCTTTAAAATTATCCACAGAAGAATAAATCCAGTCCCCTGCCAGCAGATGCAGGGTGGCATCCTTTTTCTCTGTGAGAAAGCAGTGGTCTCTCTGCAAAGGGCTGACCCCCTCCCCATCCATGCTGAGTAAGAGCTCTAGCTTTTTATGATGCAAAAGCCTCTCTTCCAACTGATGTTTACTAATTGTTGCCACCAATATCAGTGGCATAGTAGATTAGTGTACAGATGCACTGCCCTATATCCTGTCATCTATAATTAAAGTGGAACTTTGTCCATAACAACTTGTTCTACATTATTAACATTATTAATTTTCTACATTAATAATGATGCTACCTAAATAAGTGTGTGCTGTAAATTGCCTCCAGCATTGCGCTTATTTCTTCTTGCTGGAGGCTCCATTTTACTGTAGCCCAGAGCCCCTAAATAGCAGTAAATCATAGAGTTGAACTAAACCCAACAATTTAATGGTTTCAAAAAAACAGTTACATTCCTGGAATGCCGGAATTGCAAACCGTCACATTTGCTTGTGTCCTCAACCAAACTGTCAAAACATCAAATGACTGGTGTCATAACTGATCACATGGGCAGCATCATGGCAGCTGCAGGTCAAACAGAAGCAGCTTCCTTGGCTGTAAAGGATAGGAGGACTTCATTCTGCTTTAAGGGAGCTTCTACAAATTTGGTAGTGCCTGAAAATAGAGTGCGACTGAGCATGTGCAGAGCAGGGTGAGACAGTGAATTACTGGATTTTAAACAGTATAGATACTTATTTTTAATGTTTTACATAGCTATACCTGCAAAGGTGGCCAGTCTAAGGTGATCTAGCAGGACTTCATTTTCTGACTAAAGTTGAACTTTGCAGTTTGGACAACAGAACATTTAGGCAACTTTTATCCTGCTCTGGTACCACCTTGGTTTAGGGCTCTTTCCCACATGCGAACCGTTCAGGTCCACCTGTCCGTTTTTAAGGGGAACCTGGACCATTAACCTCTATGGAGCAATGGATGTCAGCGGTAACATGTCCGCTGATATCCGCTCTGCTCCGCTAAATACAGACGGATGAAGACCCTATTTTCCATCCGTCTGGTGGATCGGATGAAAACTGACAAGCGGATCCGTGTTCATCCAATCCCCCATAGAGGAGAGCGGGGCTCTGACAGATCCATCTCTGCACCGTGAGCAGAGACGGACCTGTCATCCACCGGCTCAGCGGGTTCAACAGATCGATCCCCGCTGAGCAAGTGGAGCCTGTCAAAACGGATGGGCATGTGTGAAAGAACCCTTAGTTATATAGAGCAGGCAAATTTTCATCCTTCACAATCCATTTCTGCCCCAGCATGCAGCCATGGTATCGTTGCATGCCAGCACCATGCCATCAGGGTGGAAATGTAGACAGGTAGCCAGTGATGGGGGAGGGGCGGGAGACAGCTTTTGTGCATTTACTCCCCTATGAACCTTTATACAATGTTCAGTACATTAGTGTGCAATCTGGAAAAGGTAAAAAGTTAATCTAGCATAGGCCTTGCAGTTGTAGTAAAGAGACAAGCAGAGCAGAATTATCCACAAGGGAACCTAGGGTGAAGTCTGGATGTTTGGGCCCCATCTACAACTTTTATGCTCCTGCAGGAAGCATGGAGGAATGAACAACTGGTCATAGCTGAGTCTCTGCCTATTGTATCACAACAGAAAATGCACTTGTAGGCAATTGGGGTGTGAGTGGACTATGTCAGTATAGACAATGTCAGATGGAACGCCTTCCCTGTGATTAGTTTTATTTTATAAGTTAACTGAAGAGATGGTGGGTGACATTGCTGCTACCTTGCTTCGGGATCCATTCTGCCTTAAAGTGTTACTAAACCCACAAAAATAATATCAGTCTGTATATGCAATAAAGCAAGCTTGCTGTACTCCCTGTGGAACCTAAGGGGTTAATCCTCTGCATTGTGTAAAAATGCTGTTTACTCCTGTCTTTTCTGATCATCCCTTTCTTCCACAGTCCCCAAACCATCTCCTGATAGAACAGAGCCATGGGAACAAGCTACACATGCTCAGTTTGGTGTGTATTGCTAGAGAGATTTTTTTCTTGGGAGAGTGCACTGATTAGCACAGGGCCAATCAGCACTGTACAGACCGAGGGTCAGGGGTCCTGCAGCCTCATAGGACTATCAGGGGAGAATGAAAACTCCTTCTACAAGCTTTAACCAGACACTGATAGAAATCACAAGACTGATCTAACTGCTGATGAGAAAAGGTATTTAGCAGTTTATATTTACAAAATAATTGCATTTCCATGTTCTGTTTACTGTGGGAGACCAGATATAGTGAATGCAGGGTCCTGGGTTTAGTAACACTTTAATCTGTCTCTGGACCAGAATATAAATTCAAGCAGCACAACAGACTGAATTATAAAAGTTAGCTTTTCAAAAGATGGCAATATTAAAGGTGGCTGTATCAAAGCTGGGGTTGACTTGGAGATAGGTGGCAGAAAACAGTTGGCCCATGCAGGGCTGCTGATAAGGCAGTACAGCCAGTCCTGTTGTACTGGGCCTGGCCCGATCACCTCAACAGGGGGGCCCAGGCACCTTTACAGTTCATTTCTGCAAAATAAAAAAATAGCTCTTTCTAAAGCCCTGTAGGAGCAGCAATCTCAGTTTGATCAGATGCTTCGGAGGCTAGAGGAGAGATCTGGGGTCTAATAGACCCCAGATCTCTCTATAAAGAGGACCTGTAATTGCTCATGCTATTACATGTTCAAATCTAGGACAGGGGAGGGGCCAGGGGTGGGGTCAAAGAGGACCCCAAAAGGTAGGCTGTACAGGGCCCTATGATTTCTAACAGCAGCCCTGGGCCTGTGGATCTAGAACCTATAAATCATGGACAGGTTGTACATAAAAAGATATGTCCCATAATACCAAGATCACATATATTCAATGCTGATAAACTCATTAAAACATTATTTTGCACTTATATGGTGGAGTTTTCCTTTGTGAAATAGCAGAAAGTAGGTAAACTTCCCATGCTCTCATACAAATAAGAACATTTAGCTCTGTCATATGTGTCATATTACACCCACAAAGTAAGGTAATAGAATTATTGTTTATATAGTTTTCATCACTGCTTGTTTTGCTCATAGCTGGAGAGAAATATATTGGTACACTGCAAAGATAACTTATCTGATCTTCTAAATCAAATATCTATTGGCTCTAGGATGAAAGAACTGCTGCCATTAAATCTGAAATTAAGTAGCTGAGCAAACAATAAAGACGCCGTCTCCACCTGATCAGAAAATATAAGGTGACTTTTCAAAGTGGCGGCATACATTTTTAAGTGTTTAGGCAAAACGCTAGAAGCGAGTTGACAACAGTTGATCTCCAAAGCTGAAAAAAATGGTCTCCCTTCGTACTGCAAGAGTTAACTGGCTGTTTTGCCTAGATATGATATACTTGCCTTATCCCTCGCTCCTGCAGGCTTTCCTCTCTTTGCATGACCGGTCCCTCAAAGCCTATTTACTGCCTGACTGTCCCAGTTCTCTGACGTTAGGACCAACAGACCTGCCTTGTATGGGCGCTCACCCGGAGCCAAGCCAGTGTGTCTGATAGCAGAGGAGAGCACTGGATTTAAGGGGAGTGAGAAAAAAGGTAAAATCCTAGGCATACGCACAAGGTGTGCTGGATGTTCCTGGGCACACCCTAATCAACCCATGCACATTAGCATTAGGGCTTTGTTTGCCAGTGGGAAGATAGGAAAGATTTCCCTCTTACCGGCTCTGCTATAAGAGAAGTGCTAAACTGATACATTCTGTTGGAGAGCCTAAAAATCTGCCTGGCTGATTTACCAGACGAAAATAGAAGAAAGATAGCCTAAAAAGGGAGACTAATACAGACATCACATCTAAGAATTGGTCAACTGGAATATAATAAATGCTTTTGGGTATAATACTGCTTTAAACATTTACAACAAGGTCAGTGTGAAACTTTCCCTCTGTGCAGGACCTTCCTGTTGGTCCTCATATACATGGGCATTTTAAAAAACGAGCTGTAACGTCAGTACCGACGCCAGGAGAAAAGCCACGTTAAACGCAATTTTATCAGCGTTTTGCATTGATGTCTGTGTGCACGTTTTTCAACGCTAGCTTTCAGCGGCGTTTCCCTGTCTCTTTTCAAAATCAATGGTTCCCTATGGGAGCCCATTGATTTAAATAGAAGTCACACCAGAAGATGGGTCATGATGATCCGACTTGCGGCGCGACTTGTGTGCAGAGGATCTTAAAGGGGAACCCCGCTAAAAAAGTTTGCGCGCGGTTCCCCCCCAAGAGGTACCAGACCCTTCGGTCTGGTATGGATTTTAAGGGGAGCCCCCACACCGACATGGGGTCCCCCCCAAAATCCATACCAGACCTTTATCCGAGCACGCAGCCTGGCATGCCAGGAAAGGGGGTTGGGACGAGTGAAGGCCCCCCCCTCCTGGACCGTACCAGGCCATATGCCCTCAACATGGGGAGTATGGGTGCTTTGGAGTAGGGGGGCCCTGCGCCCCCCACCCCAAAGCACCTTGTCCCCATGTTGATGAGGACAAGGGCCTCTTCCCGACAACCCTGGCCGCTAGTTGTTGGGGTCTGAAGGTGGGGCTTATCGGAATTTGGAAGCCCACTTTAACAAGGGGGCCCGTAGATCCTGGCCCCCCACCCTATGCGAATGAGTATGGGGTATGGGGTCAAAAACACATCCTGCGTTAGCTCTATAGCTTAAGAACGCTGACGCCACTTACAGGTCAAAACCATCAACGTGTATATGAGGCCATTGAATAACATGTTGTGGCGTTCTTAAGCTGTAAAAACAGCTTAAAAACACGGCACTAACAACACCCGTGTGTATGAAACCTAATAAAGACCAGTCACTGCTGCTCTCTTTCCTTATACAGGGTGACTGGTCTTGGCAGCCTGTAGTGGGTGGAGCCTATTGGGTCCTTCCGCTAGCTCTGCTCTGCACAGGTTATGTAATGCTGAGGTAATATTTGGGTTTCCAAAGGCATTTGGTGCACACAAAGTGGGTTGATGTCCTTCATGGCTATTGAGGAATATATTAAAATTAAAGTTTAAGATATTGTACCCCAGTAAGTTATATTCCCTATATCTTATTGCGACTTGCTATTCATAATGCTAGCAAACCGGTGGATCTCTGGGCACAAAACGGTAAGTCTAATACCTTGATTATTTTTCAGCTTCTATTGAGCACCTGGGAAGAACTCCCCAAATCCTGTAGTTAAAGTATTTGTGAACCCCCACCTTGTAAAACAACCAATTCTGTTTAAAATAAAAATGCAAAATAAATGTGTGTATTCATATATACACAGTATCTCATAAAAGTGAGTACACCCTCACATTTTTGTAAATATTTTATTATATCTTTTCATGTGACAACACTGAAGAAATGACACTTTGCTACAATGTAAAGTAGTGAGTGTACAGCTTGTATAACAGTGTAAATTTGCTGTCCCCTCAAACTAACTCAAACACACAGCCATTAATGTCTAAACCGCTGGCAACAAAAGTGAGTACACCCCTAAGCGAAAATGCCCAAATTGGGCCCAATTAGCTATTTTCACTCCCCGGTGTCACCTGACTCGTTAGTGTTACAAGGTCTCAGGTTTGAATGGCAAGCAGTGTGTTAAATTTGGTGTTATCTCCCTCGCCCTCTCATACTGGTCACTGGAAGTTCAACATGGCACCTCATGGCAAAGAACTCTGAACTCTGAAAAAAAGAATTGTTGTTCCACATAAAGATGGCCTAGGCTATAAGAAGATTGCCAAGACCCTGAAACTGAGCTGCAACATGGTGGCCAAGACAATACAGTGGTTTAACAGGACAGGTTCCACTAAGAATAGGCCTCGCTGTGGCCGCCCAAAGAAGTTGAGTGCAAATGCTCAGCGTCATATCCAGAGGTTGTCTTTGGGAAATAGATGTTTGAGTGCTGCCAGCATTGCTGCAGAGCTTGAAGGGGTGGGGGGTCAGCCTGTCAGTTCTCAGACCATACTCCGCACACTGCATCAAACTGGTCTGCATGGCTGTTGTCCCAGAAGGAAGCCTCTTCTAAAGATGATGCACAAGAAAGCCCGCAAATAGTTTACTGAAGACAAGCAGACTAAGGACATGGATTACTGGAACCATGTCCTGTGGTCTGATGAGACCAAGATAAACTTATTTGGTTCAGATGGTGTCAAGCATGTGTGGCGGCAACCAGGTAAAGAGTACAAAGACAAGTGTGTCTTGCCTACAGTCAAGCATGGTGGTGGAAGTGTCATGGTCTGGGGCTGCATGAGTGCTGCCGGCACTAGGGAGCTACAGTTCATTGAGGGAACCATGAATGCCAACATGTACTGTGGCATACTGAAGCAGAGCATGATCCCCTCCCTTCAGAGACTGGGCCGCAGGGCAGTATTCCAACATGATAATGACCCCAAGGACACCTCCAAGATGACCAATGCCTTGCTAAAGAAGTTGAGGGTAAAGGTGATGGACTGGCCAAGAATGTCTCCAGACCTAAACCCTATTGAGCATCTGTGGGGCATCCTCAAACAGAAGGTGGAGGAGCGCAAGGTCTCTAGCATTCACCAGCTCCGTGATGTCGTCACGGAGGAGTGGAAGAAGACTCCAGTGGCAACCTGTGAAGCTCTTGTGAACTCCATGCCCAAGAGGGTTAAGGAGTAATGCAATAATGGTGGCCGCACAAAATATTGACACTTTGGGCCCAATTTGGACATTTTCACTTAGGGGTGTACTCACTTTTGTTGCTAAAGGTTTAGACATTAATGGTTGTGTGTTGAGTTATTTTGGTGGGACATTAAATTTACACTGTTATACAAGCTGTACACTCACTACTTTACATTGTAGCAAAGTGTCAATTCTTCAGTGTTGTCACATGAAAATATAGAATAAAATATTCACAAAAATGTGAGGGGTGCACTCACTTTTGTGAGTTACTGTAATTACAAATAGCACGTGTCAGCACAAGTCTGGCCATTGGAGTGCAGACAGGCTGAGATCCCAAGTAGGATGCAAAGAAGAAAACTGTAGAAAGGGGGAAAAGTGCAGCACTGTATGGGAACTTACAATGTCTAGTCAGAATGTTTAAGGTAAAAACATATATGTTAAATCAACATTAAAACAGAATGAAAAAGCAAAAATCAATGTATGATAAATGGCCGAACAATGGTAAATGGTGAAATTCACCAAACTTGTAGTGCACAAATAGTCCACACACTCAACATGGGACGTTCTTATACTACTCCTCCGTATGACCAGGAATGAGAATAGAAGGTCCACTTATAGTTCATGTGGTGTTTGAGTGTAATGGGTAGGCCCAAATCCAAAAGTAGGTGCCCTCTAATGAAGCCCAATGGAGTAATCCACAGGAATGGCTTTCAAGTAAGGTGACACGTGCTTAAATGGATGGTGCTCAGAAGTGACAATCCACAGTGGAGAGTGAATGCACTTACCAGAAGCTGGTTCTAAATCCCACAGAGATGAAGTCCAGTAGTCCAGGGAATGAGTTGAAAGTTAAGGTGACATGTGCTCAAATAAAGTGCTCTGAAGTGATAATCCCCACTATTAATGAGTGCACTTACCAGAACCTGGTGAAATAACCACAGAAATAGTGAAATCCACTGGAGTATGGTCTGGTCATGGAAGACTCATCTCAAAGGTTCAAGGTTGGACGGTCTCAGCACACTCTTAGAGGGGTATTGGGCCCCTTAGCAGGTAGATGACGCCACTTAGGGAAAATAATATGATGGAATAGAAAACAGAAGGTGCTCCATAGCGTAATTCAGTATTGCACATAAATTTATTAAAAGTGTGGATTAAAAACACTTACATTCACCAAAGTAAAAATTAGCTTATCTAATATAGGTCCAGATGCAGTGAATCGGGGGGACAGGTTCGCATGTGTTTCGTTTCATAAAAACGTCTTCAGGGGTGTGAACGCGTTGGGACCTTTCCCCCCGATTCACTGCATCTGGACTTATATTAGAAGATCTCATTTTTACTTTGATGAATGTAAGTGTTTTTAATCCACACTTTTAATAAATGTATGTACAATACTGTATTACGCTATGGAGAACCTTCTGTGTTCTATTCCTTCATATTATTTTGCCTGAGTGGCGTCATCTACCTGCTAAGGGGTCCCAATACCCCTCTAAGTGTGTGCTGAGACCGTCCGACCTTGAACCTTTGAGATGAGTCTTCCATGACCAGACCATGCTCCAGTGGATTCCACTATTTCTGCGGTTATTTCACCAGGTTCTGGTAAGCGCACACATTAATAGCAGGGATTATCACTTCAGAGCACTTTATTTGAGCACATGTCACCTTAACTTTCAACGAATTCCCTGGACTACTGGACTTCATCTCTGTGGGATTTAGAACACATGCTGGTACCTTACCTGCTTCTGGTAAGTGCATTCACTCACCACTGTGGATTGCCACTTCTGAGCACCATCCATTTAAGCACGTGTCACCTTACTTGAAAGCCATTCCTGTGGATTACTCCATTGGACTTCATTAGAGGTCACCTACTTTTGGATTTGGGCCTACCCATTACACTCAAACACCACATGAACTATAAGTGGATCTTCTATTCTCATCCCAGGTCATACGGAGGAGTAGTATAAGAACGTCCCATGTTGAGTGTGTGGACTATTTGTGCACTACAAGTTTGGTGAATTTCACCATTTACCATTGTTCAGCCATTTATCATACATTGATTTTTGCTTTTTTCATTCTATTTTA
Source organism: Glandirana rugosa (assembly GCA_018402905.1). Taxonomy (NCBI): domain Eukaryota; kingdom Metazoa; phylum Chordata; class Amphibia; order Anura; family Ranidae; genus Glandirana; species Glandirana rugosa. The sequence goes on from BLSH010490079.1 coordinate 1,843,517, forward strand.
ATGTTGATGTAACATATATGTTTTTACCTTTAACATTCTGACTAGACACTCTAAGGTCCCATACAGCGCCACACTTTTCCCCCTTTCTACTTATTTCCAACTTGGTTTGTTGTCGTGCTGGCAGCTATTGTCCCCTTAGATAGGTAGCGCAGTATTCTTGTACCTTTAAAGAAGAAAAACAACCATGCTGAGATGGATGTGCTTAACGGCATCGACAGTCTGAAATAAGAAAGCAGGGGAACTGGCAGGATCACCAGGTATTTCAGACTGAAAAAGCAATGAAAAGAGATATTTTTATACATTGTAACACAGATACACCCATCCCCAAGAGCCCAGCCCACTGTATAACCAGAGCACCTCTGTGGTTACTATCAGTGTTATCAATTTGGTATCAGGCCAGCAAAGCATAACATGTATAATCTCCGGTGTGATATATTAGTATGCCTGATCTGATCCCTGCATTATCAATTATACCACACAGTCCTTCTTGCTCCTAAAAAGGATTGCTAAGCCATTATTTTAGTTTTTATGTATCCATCAATCAACATAACAATATCTGTACTTTTTGGCAGCTGCAATGATTTCCTTGTTACCCCTCTGATGAATGAGCCCAAAGTGATTTGCATTCATGATGTCTGCATGTTATTGCTAATGTAACCAGTGAGAATGTAACTTTATTTTAAGTTAAAAGGAAAAAGTTCTCTTGAAACTTGAAATAAAATGCAATAACGACATATTGAGGTTGATTTACTAGGCAAATTTTCCCTTAGCTTAGTGCAGGGGTCTCCAAACTGTGGCTCGAGGACCTTTGCTAGCCATTATCTGGCCTTGGGGCACTATTCCTCCCAATGATATGAGGCACTATTCCTCCCACTGCCACCAACAATGGAGCACTATTACTCCCACTAATACCAATGATGGGGAACTATTACTCCTGCTCCTACTGACCACCAGCCCTGAGACCATGTTTATTCTCACTGATGCTGGGCCCGGGAAATTTTCCACCCCCACTGACCACAATCTGGAGTGACGCTCTGCTGACTTCCATCATCCAATCACGTGAAAGCAAAAATGCTGTTTTTCTTTAGGCACACGTGATCAAGTATTCTTTGCAAAGTTAATTTGCACCACATTCACTAAGCTAATAGAAAAATCCCTATGCAAACTGAAAATCCCCTTGTAAAGTGAACAGCCTATTGGTCTTTAGTAAATTAACCCCCTTCAATGAATGAAACATTGTCTGACATTAAAGAGCTACCCAAGGCAGCAAGTAAACTTAAATAGGCTGCCTACTGACACTCTTGAGGAAACATTAATTGTGCTAAAATACAGAAGGCACTAACGTTACCTCTAATTTGAGTTTAAAAAATCCAGTGGAGACAGATTATGTGTCCCTTTTTTATCTTTATATTTTGCTTGCACATGACACTTCAGTTTGAGCATAAGGAGAACATAGACTTAAAAAGAAGAATTCCAGGTATGGATATTTTTACATAATTACATTGTTTCAGCTTGGACTAATGTTACTATACATATACCATACTTGTGGGATCCCTTTAAATTCTGGAAACCACTGTAGTAGGCACATCTACTCCAGTGATCTCCATTAGCTTCCGGGGTCTCATGCCGAGCGTGCCCTGCTGCATTGTGAACACAGGAGGTTGCCCGCTTGACATGGGAGCCATTCAAAGAAAATTTTGCATTTTCCCAATGAATGCAAAGTGTTCTCTGACTGAACGAGGTGGACAGGTGGGGAGGCAACGTCAAAATCTTCACCTAATCCAATCAGAGAATACATCGCATGCAAAGCATTCTCTGAGTGGTGCCTGTGCTAAGCAGGCGAACTCCTGTGTTCACAATGCAACAGGACCCAGAAGATAGTGGAAATCACTGGAGTAGCGGTACCTCCTAGAATAATTTCCAGCTTCCAGGGGGACCCCATAGGTATACTGTATGCTCAGTTACATTGGTCCAAGCTGCACCAATGTAACTATGTAAAAACATCCATAACCCAGAATTCTTCTTTAACTATGGGCTATAATTTAGCAATAACAAAGCAACAGAAACAAAAACAGTCATGATTGCACAATACTAAAATGCATCCAAATGATCCAAAAACCCCTGTTCAACTATAGAAAACCACTATAGCACTTTAAGTGGAAAAACCCACCCATCATCCATTCCTCTACTGGTGCTACAGTCTAGAGTGGCCATTGCCCTTCTGAACGTGTTACTGCCAAACTTTTTATGTGCTATTGACTTTATTTTAGTTTTTACTTTCAATGAATGTTGTTATTTCTTGAATTCCTTCTTCACATTGGCCTTCCCTTTACATTTTTAGTTGGTAGAGCTTTCTTGGCAGGAATGCTATTGCCCTCTTACACCTTACTGCTTTTGTGGAGCAAGATTCTTATGTTTTGTTACGTACTTGTTCTGCCCCAAATAACCAGTCAAGCCTATAAAATATTGTCACAAAAATATTGATAAATATGCAGCATTTTAGTAATAAAGGATGGATTGATGGTAGATAGTTCAATATGTTACAAAAGTTACTATCAATGTTATTATAGTTTACATGGGAGTGACATAGCACAAATAACACGTATAGACAACACAACTTTCATATATCTGTGATCCAATAAATTGTAAAGCTCATTACAAAGTATTTCAGACTCTAATGCACTTTATTTTCTGCTTGAAAGGCCACTACCAGTGCTTCTCCCCTGGGGTTAATCTCCAAAATCTTTTGGGATCCTAACTGAATACCAAAAGGAGTTTTCTTTTACAGCCTTAAAAATGTAAATTCTTAGAGATTGTCTGTAATCCCTTCACTGTCATTGCAGAGCAAGTTGGATATAGTCCTTGCCAGAGATAGACAGTATAATTTGGGGGGACATTTCTCTCTTATGTCATATTTCAGATTTTCACCATCTCATTTTTTTTTTGCTTGCGGATTACTAAATGACCTTTCATCACAACTTATCGCAAACACTGATTGTTGCTTTTATTAGCAAGACTATCACCAAACTGGCTGTGCATTGTTGCAGGTGTGTGCATCACAAGGCTGGATGATAAGAATTGAAATCCTTTAGCAGGTGAGAAAAATCACATATATGAATTTTACCCATGTATTTAGTTGTTTGCCTGGAGTATGTAGCTTCACTCTGTGTTACATACCTCTATGCCACAAGAAGCACTGGAGCTATTTAAAATTCAGTAATCAACCAAATAAGTGCGTCACTTTTAAACAGAACAAACATCGTAACAGTAAAGCCCAAAAAGTAGATATTGTCATTACATTTTTGAACTGATCATCAGTCTAGTAGGCAGTCATGATACACTTTAAAAATTATGAGGTTTTAGTATTTTACTACTTAGGTTTGTCTGACATACTTTAGACATTACTTAAGATGTGTCATCCACTTCTGTGTAAAACATAGTTAAAGGCAGGCTGTAAATAAATACATATTAAAAAAATAGAGCATAAAGAGTCACCTGCTGGTTCAAAAAATAAAATTAAATAAATTATTTTAAAAGTGCATATAAAATATGTATAATATGCAATATTTGCTGTTTACCGAACTAAAATGTATAGTTACATTTGTTTTAGATTGTCTAGTTCTCCTCATAATAAAAAAATAAATTTCATACAAAAAACACTATACATTCCTTGAAATATCATTTTGGCTGAACTGGGCATTTCATGTATTTGGGCTATTTATGGGGTAAATACTGTCATGAATATGATATTCTTCAATTACATCCAGAAAGCCAAGGAAGTCAAATATGACTGCATGTAAAGTGATAGAACTACACGGTAACTGTATTTATAGCTAATGCTCATGCTTGCCAAGAAAGATAAAGTTTGACAAAGACGGTTAAGCTGAGGACAAATGGATCAGAATTGGTTCAGTTCAGCGTGTGCCCCTCCCTGACCAACAGAAATCATAGATTGACTTTTGTCTAATGGGACTGCTGGAAAAACGTTACTTAGTGTACATCCAGCTTTCCTCTTTTTTTGTCCTGCCTGCCTGGACATTGTTTCTGACAACAGCTCCCAGTTCGGTACGGGAATTTACAGATTTTGCATGCATCCCTGTGCCAGCAGTCCAATGGTTGTCTATTGGATCGCAGCGGATTCACAGACACATGTGATATTCGTGCTGATGCAGGACCCTGAATGCAACCAGGGGCAGCACCTGCACCCACACAGATGTCATATTGGGAGTAGTGGCTGTGTTTAAAAAGACATGACTGGGACTGCCTGCATTGGGGTGGAAGAGAAGCCTGTGTATCCCTGTGTGGGTAAACACGGCCCTGCAGGGGGCACATGTCAAATCCTTCCATGTGAACGAGGCCTAATAATTGACTTCTGATGGACAGGGAGGGCTAAACAAGGATCAAAAATTTGGCTGGTCCCTGCTGAACCAACCGAATATCGATGTGTCTATACCTAGCTTAAGTATTTTCTAGATACCAGGAGGTTTCTTGTGATAACATTCACAGTAAAAGAGGTCACTTATGTTCCCAAACCCCCACAGGGACATCTTTACCACACTGGGGCAGGGCAAGCACCAAACTACAAATATACATTTAGTTTTACTTTCTTTGCTTATTTTGCAATGAATAATGGTTTGAATAATGTAGTGTGTATATAGTAGTAGCACTGACAGGGATAAGAAACAAGAATCCATTGAGAGAAGTAGCAAGACTCTATAAATTTTAAGCAAAAGTATCCAACTTCTGTTTTCCTGCAAGTTCTAAATTGGTGGAATATGCAACCTAAACGTATGTAGCCAGGAGCCTGACTAGAGACACAGACATATTTAGGGGAAATGGGGAATGGCTATCTAACTAGCAGAATTATTTACTGCATGCAGACTTTACTGAGACTGTACTCATGTGCATCACCATAAAGACTGGGCCCCAACACTAGCCAACTGAAGGACTAAGGCTAAAGACTGCTCACTCAGATAGCTTCTTCACAAGAACTTTGGTTATTGTCTATAGTAAGAAGCACCTCTTTAGGGAGTTTTAAATGTTGTTGCTGCCATTCATATAGCGTGCACTCTAAAGCGGATATTGCCTACTGTTTACAGAGTAGTTATCGCAGTATTGATTATCGTTGCTAATACTGTCTTCTAATGTCATTATTTATTGTGGATTACCAGGTTTACTCTGATTTAGCAGCATAGAACTCCATTCTATGCTGCTATAGCCTAGTGAATATATTGTCTAGTGAACAGTGATTCACCTAACCCTTTACTTACTCATTTATGTGCATACTGTTATTTACTGCAACCCGTGACAATATATTGAATTCATTTACCACTAACCAGTCTGATGTTTGCTTTTTTAAACTGAAGCTTTGTTGTGTGCAGGGTATTTATATTTGCACTCCCAGTAGCAGTGTAGTCTCCATTTGCTTAACCTGGTGTGTCAGTGGGGCTGAGGTTGTTCTCAGAATCGAGGCACAAGAACAGAGAACCCAAGCTACCAAGTGGCTCCTGAGGGAGTAGTGCTACATATGATAATAACATTGCACTACAGGGGGTAACAAAGGAAATGTCACCTGTATGAAGAGGAGCTCTCATTCAAGAATTTTAATATAACCTTGCCTCTATTTATGGACCAAATTTTCCAGCCAGGTTATTTGAAGTAACAAGCTCTTGTTCTGTGGGACCAATTGTAGTTGTAGCTAGTGTGTTGGACACACAAACTTATGCAGACGGTGATGTTAAAGCTTTAGTAACAGAGATGTCTGAGCTTCAGTAACACAGAGAAAACATTTATACTTCACTTTATTAGTGTCACATTAGATATAAGAATATTTCAAAGGGGGAGGATACTATATTTTGCACAATACAGAGGATCTTTGAATAAGCCTGTAGATAAAGATATCATATGTGTCTCAGTAGGAATCAGGCAATACATGTCTCCAAAATTCATAAAATGTAAAAATGTTTGCCCATTTTTTGGATAGCATCTATTAAGGTGACCTGCCTTGGTAAAACTTTATAGCTGCCTAATCGATTGCTGGGAGGATGACTTGGCAGCAACCCACTTTACATAACTCAGAACTCTGTGGGGAGCTATTCAAATGGACGCAGCCCCCTTTAACATAAGAAAGAAAGATGTTGCATGCGTGTTGTACATGTACTTTATGCTGCACTAAACCTACTCATTTTAAATAGACAACTAGTAAGCAAGACTTGACAAACCTAAATAGCACAACCACATCATGGAACCCACAGTACTATTTTTCCCAGTTACACCGAAAGGAATTAGTGGCCTATGTATAATGAATTCTTCACCGAAAAGACGATTGGCACTGATTTCACAGAGAGGTTCCAAAAAACTGGAAAATCACTGTGTGCAATGCTGAGCTCTTCTGTCACAGAGTAGCACTCTTTTCTCCTTTACACAGCCAGATCACCAGATGATCATTCCAAGCTATGCTTAAATCAGTAACATTGCTTGCAAATCATATTTGGAATATTGGAATCCTAATGTATTTATCTTGGTTTAAACTGAGTCTATGAATTTGAACATATAATCCATCCATCCAGAAAAAAAAATTCAGTTTTGGGTGGGCGCTGGTGGGATAAATCACCTGCTGACATTCCACATACCTTGATTTCATTCTAGCTATGTTCCACGGGGCCATAATTAAAGGAGTTGTAAAGGCAGAAGGTTTTTTATCTTAATGCATTCTATGCATTAAGTTAAAAAAAATGTTTGTGTGTAGCAGCCCTCCCAGTACCCCCTTAAGTACTTACCTGAGTCTCATCTCTCTCCAGCAATGTCGACAAATGTCTAAGCCATCCAGGACACTCCTCCTGATTGACACAGCAGTGGTGCCATTGGTTCCTGCGGCTGTCAGTCAAAGTCAATAAGCCAATCAGGGGAGAGAGAGGGCAGGGCCGGGTTGGGGCTCCATGTCTGAATGGATACTCTGACTCGTCTCGGGTGCCCCCATAGACGGCTGCTGGCTGAGGGGGCACTCAATCAGAGGGAGGGGCCAGGACCAGCAAGGAGGGACTCGAGAAGAGGAGGATCCGGGCTGCTCTGTGCAAAACCAACTGCACAGAGTAGGTAAGGATAATATGTTTGGTATTTAAAAAAATATAAAACAAAACTTTCAATCACTTTAAGATTGCAGTTCTTGCAGTTGCATTCCCCAATTATATCTTTAAGAAGGAGTCATCAGAGGAGTACAGCTTGTTATTTAACTTTCCACCAACCACCACTTATTTACTCCACAGTACTAGACCACATGAAGGCCCTTTGCCTCCTGCAGGATATGTTCTGATTCTTCTCTGTCTTCTTTCTCCAGCCTCAGATTCCCAGATGTTTCAAGTTTTCTTCAAGGTCATCTATATATCTTTTCTGTGGTCTACCAAAGACATAGGTAAAATGCAATAATCACATATGTATGGGCTATAGTTGGCCTCCCTGTCAGATAGTTATGAACTGATTGTATAAGCATAGCAGGAAATGTCAGCCTAAAATAGAATTGTTGCCAGGTTATGGACATTTAAGTATTTACAAATGTTTAACAATTAGTAATCAGCTTTAAAACTAGCCCTCATGACCCCTGTAGCTGAAAGCATTGTGGAACAATTTATTCTCAAAGTTAAAGTGGTTGTAAATGCAGAAGTTTTTTTATCTTATTGCCTTCTATACATTAAGATAACAAGCCTTCTGTGTGAAGCAGCCCCCCTAACACTTACCTGAGGTCCCTCTCTGTCCAGCGATTTCCACGAGTGTCTTAGCTGTCTGAGATTCTCCCTCCTGATTGGCTGAGCCATTGACTGCCGCTGCTGCCAGTCAAAGTCAGCTAGACAATCAGGGGAGAGAGGGGGTGGGGCCAGGTCAGGGCTCTGTGTCTGAATGGACACAGGGAGCTGTGACTCGGCTCAGGTGCCCCCATTGCAAGCTGCTTGCTGTGGAGGCACTGAACAGGCGGGAGGGGCCAGGATCACAGAAGAGGGACCTGAGAAGAGGAGGATCTGGGCTGCTCTGTGCAAATCCACTGCGACAGAGCAGGTAAGTATAGCATGTTTATTATTTTTATAGGAAAAAAACAAGACTTTACAATCACTTTAAATATAGAAGCAATGAAGTTGTTCAAATCAGCACCTGTTCTGTGCATCTTACTATGCACCATCTCTGTGTTTATATTCGATTATAATACTGAAAGACTGCCAAGTCACTGCTTGGCATTGTTGGGAAGAGCACAATTAACTGAGCTACTACAGTAAAGTTTCTCCACCGTGCCCACAGCTACAGAGGTGGGTGGGGGCCTATTTTACAGCCTATTCACTCCTTGTTTGTAAAGTGTAAATATTTAAATATCAGTTTCCTGGTCACAGCTCTATCTTAACCACCTCGCATTTGTGCCATAGCCGAATGACGGCTACAGCGCGGCTCTAAAATGCCGGGAGGACGTCTATAGACGTCCTCCCATTTGGCTCGTGCTGGGAGCGTGCCCGCGGGTCGGGCGGACCCGATGTCTGCCGGAGACCCGCGATCTCTTTCCAGAGAGCCGGAACGGGGAACCGCCAATGTAAACACGGCGGTTCCCCGTTCTGTGAGGGGGGCATGACAGATCTACTGATCCCTGTCACTGGGATCAGTTAGATCTGTCATGCCCCTGTCAACCCCGCCCCCCCACAGTTAGAACACACCCAGGGAACATAGTTAAGCCCTTCACTGCCCCCTGCAGGTTAACCCCTTCACTGCCAATGACATTTATATAGCAATTAGTGGATATTTACATTTCTGTTCGCTGTATAAATGTCATTGGTCCCAAAAAAGTGTCAATAACGTCTGACATGTCCGCCCCGATATTGCAGTACCGATAAAAATCGCAGATTGCCGCCATTACCAGTAAAAAAAAAATAAAATAATAAAAACGCCATAAATCAATGTCCATAGTTTGTAGGCGCTATAACTTTTGCGCAACCCAATCAATAAACGCCGATTGCGATTTTTTTTACCAAAAATATGTAGAAGAATATATATTGGCCAAAACTGATGAATAAATTTAAGTAAAAAATATTGGTTTTTTTTTTCAAAATTGTCGCTCTTTATTTGTTTATAGCGGCGATCAGAAATGACGCAGAGGGGATCAAATACCACCAAAAGAAAGCTCTATTTGTGGGAAAAAACGACGCCAATTTTGTTTGGGTACAACGTCGCACGACTGCACAATTGTCATTCAAAGAGCGACAGCGCTGAAAACTGAAAATTGGTCTGGGCAGGAGGGGGGTTTAAGTGCCCAGTAGGGAAGTGGTTAAAGCCAAACTCTAGGATCCAGAAAAGAAAAACCCTTTCAGTGCGGTCTCCTCACAATACAGGAGTTAAATGCTCATTAGGTCTAGGGGTTGAGGGGGTCACTGTAAGGGTATTTTATTTGTAATTTCCAGAGTTCAGCTTTAAAGGAAATATATGGTTTCGGCATACACTTTCATTTTAGAACATTAGCATTATAATAGTAATACAAACAACAATCTAATATAAGCTTACTTGAAATATCTCCTTTCATGTTGTGAGATCTGCCTGTCTGCTACCCTCCCGATTGTCTCTGGGTTCTTTTATTGCTGCCCTAATAAAATGTTGTGCATTTAGTCACATATATTTCACATTTTGTATATTTGTTTATCTTTTCTGGTATCGGAAAGTCCCAGCTTCCCCTCTTCTTTGTACTTTGTGAGTTTCCATTTACTGCCTGTCTGCTAGCCATCTCTTTCCACAACTTCCTGCGTTCACTGCATGCTGTGCGTCTGCTGCTTACTTTTAATGTCCAAGGACTACCTGCCCCATGGTACCTTGCTGCCTGCAAGCAGTGATTCCTGTACTGATTCCACCTCCTGAAATTCAATTCAATTTTAAAATGAATGTATTTCTGAATGAAAACCACATACACGGTCCGAAAACTCGTTTGATCGAGAAAAGTTTCCTATTCTGCTCCTTTGAATTTTCCCATCACTGTGGTCAAAAATGTACGTTGAATTGACCCCACTAACGATTAGAAAATCGAACAAACACTCTTAAAGAGAACATTTTCAAATGAAAATGTATATATGGCCAGCATTACCTTTCTGAGTGCATTCTGTGCAATGAGTGTGCACAGAATGCCCCCTTCTTGCCATTTGATTATTTTTGTCAGTTTTAGAAAATCATAGGAATTCCAGATGAAAATGAAAAGCCAATTTTAATAATATTACCCTCCCTAGCTGTCTGATTATGACAATATTTGTTGTTTTATATTGTAGGGCTGTAATTCTTAGCAATAACTCACTTAAATCTGTCCAAACCAGAGTCTAGTAGACATCCCGGGTATGATAAAGTTTGAAACACAAAATCATAAATTATGATATAATAAATTATAAATAATTACAAAAACAAATACTATAATAATAATGCATTTAATTCAATAATGTAATCAAACCAAAAACACTGAAGTTTGTACAAACAACAGTGCAATATTACTACTCACTGTAATACTAGACACTGCATATTGGTTTACAAAAACATCCAGTGTATGATACATTTTGAAACACGGGACTGCAGAAAAGTCCAACGTCACAATCAGGACAGTGGAACCTGGTTTCCTTTCTGATTTTCTTTCCATTGTCATCTCGTTTCGAGCAACAAACCACGCACATCCTTGTAGGTGCTGACTTTTTCTCGGTTGGTGGGATATAGTCCATGAAGTGACGACCAGTCAGGCGTTCCGGATTGACAACAACAGCACGACGTCCAGCTCTATTCACAGCCATTGATGGTGTTTGGTGGTTCACAAAGATACGTTCGGCAACTTTCCAAATGAAGTCAGAATGAATCACAGGCTTGTCACTCTCTTTTTTTTGAGCAGAATGTAGGCATTCCACAAGCATTGCTCAAGAAGATGCCTGAAGATCTTCTTGTAGTACTTCTTTTGCTGATTCCTCATTGCAGGGTAGAATGTCATTGCTTTACCGCCTCTGTCAACACCTCCTATGGTGTTGTTGTAGTCAATCACTACTTGTGGCTTCATGATTTCTTTCCCACCTTTCGTGCATACCATAACAGTGGAGGTATTATAGACTGTACTCATTAGGCACGCATCTTTCTTGTCATGCCATCACAGTGTCATCATTTTGCCTTTCTGCCAGGCAACCATTTCTCCATTCTTCACCTTCTTATTGCCAAACATTGGTGGCATGTCGCGCCGGTTAGCCCTATCGGTTCCATAAGCATCTGTTTTGTTTTGCAGAAGATACTCAAAGTTCAGGAGATGTATAAAAGTTGCCTGTTGTTACACAATAGCCCTGATTTAGCAATGGTCAATGAGTGACAGAACGGAAGTTGTTGCCATTCCATAGTTGCTGTATTTTGGATGGAATTTTGTTCCTTTTCCAGTGTATATGACTTAATCCCAAATGTAGCCAGTTGACAATTCGCATGGCATGAAGGATTTTACGCCAAATCGTGCTCTCTTTGATGCAATGTATTGTACCCAGCTGAGCCTTCCCTTGTAGGCCATTAGACTTTCATCTATGCTGAGATCTCTTTCTGGCACATAGCTCTGTTGAAAATTCTTTAGAATCATTTGAGATACTTCCCAAATTCTCTTTAGTTTTGGGGCAGGGTGATGAGTAGTTTCATCAAATTTTTCATTGTTTTCGAAGTGTAAAAATTTCATGATCAGGGAAAATCTGTACTCCGACATGACCGTGCCAAAGAATGTAATTTATTAGTTGTCCAATACCACTTCTGCAGGGGTTTCCCCACCACTCCCTGAAGTATTATTAGGCCCAGAAATTTTCAAATGTCATCTTTGGTCACTGGTTCCCACTTTCTGCTTCTTGGAAACTTTCGATGCTTAGTAGCTAATTGTTGCTCTTGGTACTGGTTTGTCTCAGTAACCATTTTTTCAATAACCTCATCGGTCAGAAATAGTTGTAAGTATGCCAAGGGGTTGTCTTCTTCAATGTCTACTTTCTTACCAGGTGCTCCAGTAAATGGGAATCTTGGGGACGCTGCCTGATTCGTACCACAGTCAATAGAGCACTAAGTTCGCACATCACTGAGCTCAGTCGCAGAATCATCACTGTCCTCATTTTCAGTGTCTGATGACAAATTTCCCCACGAATCACTATCACTCCATTCTGCAAGTGATTCTAATTCACTATCGCTGTCTTCTAGCTGGTCCAAAAGTGCTTTTGACGTAGAGCGACGATTTTTGTATGCCATGGATGCTCTCAAGTTTCCAGGCAGAAAGAACAGTAAAAGCGCATGCGGGGCACTGGACAAAGCCCTAGGGACAAATCTGAGGTGAAACGATCTGATACAGTAATGCAATCTACAGATTACTATGTATTGTGTGTGTGTTTATGTTTTGTACTTTTTGAATTTTCCGCCCCCATGTGTCGCCACACTCGCAGGGAACAGAGCCCGGAACTCAGATGCATTGGCCGGAGGACACAGTGGGAGGACATTGTGGGATCGTAGGGACAGTGTAAGTACATTGGAGCAATGTTAGAGTGTAATCCCAAGTGTGGCTCGGGGTTACTGCTTTTGGTACTGAAAATTAACCCCGAGCCACACTCAGAATTACCGCCTGGGAGGTTAAACTACAAATTGTCTAGTGAAATAATTATGATTGTTATATCTTTTATAATTAAAAAATAAAGCAATGCCTGACGGAGGGTAGTCTAGAAAGCTAGGCATTGCTTGATTACACAGTACACTAGGCAATATGTAAAGAGAGCTGATATTTTGGTCTGACACATTGGGGTGGATTTACTAAAGGCAAAAAGACTGTACACTTGCAAGTGCAGATGCATCCAGTTACGTATGCTATATGGGGCCCTGTGATTTCTAACAGGAGCCCTGCTTGGCTGTTTTCTCAAATGTCTTAAAAAAATCAGTCCCCGCTGAAACTTCTCACTGATACAAAATTACCATGTAGCAGACTGATCACAGGGGTGGGGGAGACTGAGGAAATGCTTCATTCTGCCTGCAGCAGACTGGCAAAATCATCTCTGTCTAGTTAATAACACTGGACTGGTGGTCATGAATGGCTTTTTACAGCTTTTCTGAAAAATAAAATGACATTGTTAATGTACAATATATTGTGACATGTCAAGAATTTATTCTTGCAGATTTGTGAAGTTCTGAAAGGTCGGCTTTAAGTTTATTGATGGCTCAATTAAAAATGAAACTCAATCCTGCTCACTTTTTTGCCTCCTACATTTTCTTGCTGGTGCCATGCACGATTCATATACTCACCCCGCAAATCTAGGGTTGTCCTGCTGTGATCTACTGTCACACACCAGGTCCCATGCCATCATCTCCAATAATCTAAGTTCACACACAGTATGTACGTGTTGTATGTCGGGGGTAAAACAGCCCATTCATTTGAATGTGCTGCTGCACTCATGAGAAATGCAGGGAAACAAGTCCTTGAACCTTTTTTAAAAATGCGCTGCACAGAACTGCAAAGTGTGTTTTTGTGTGCGGGAGTCAATGCATGGGGGGATCATTAAGAATAAATTGCACATCTGCTAAAGAGCAGCACATTTCTGTGTGGGTCAGAAAATTGCATGTTTATACACACGTTCCCAACCCGCACATATGTAAATGTAGTGTTACAGATGCCGGCCGCCTCATCCTCGTTCAGGCAACCCAGCCCCTGATGACATACAGCCAAGCCTAGCCTCCTCCATCCACTGTAAGGAACATGAAGCATTGTGGGATATGTGAAATGCATATCCCAGGAGGCTTCAGAGTGTAGAGACATCATTCTCGCATGAATGGGGTAGACTAAAAAAAAGAAACTTTTATGCCATTTTACATTGCGGAGGGGGGTAGGAGTACAATAATGCCTAATTCATCTGCTAAGTGAAGGTCCGCTTGCACTAAGCTATAACCATTGGTGTGTGCAGCCTATTGCATTAGAGTGTGCACCCCAGAGCACAAACACACATGCGGATACATTAGCAGAGCAGTGGACGGTGTCAGTAGAGCAGAGATTGGTGTCATTAGGGCAGTGGACGGTGTTAGTAGTTTTTTTTTTTTTACTATTATTATTATTATTTTTTATAATTTTATTATTTTACATTTTTTACAATATTATTATTTTTTTAAATTTTAGGAGCCCCATTGGGGGGCTTGGGTGAAATATTAAGGGTCTAAACCAGTGGCGGCTGATGGTATATTTTTTGGAGGGGGTGGTAAACAATGCACCCACAGCCACCCCCCCTGGTCAGGTCACTCACACACCCCCCCCCCGGTCGGTTACCAGCCCCGCACTTACCCCATGTAGGTCGCGGGCAGCATTTCCTCCAGGCGGCAGGTGGCGGCCTCCTCTGCGTCTCCTCCTCCTCGGCATCATGGAGGCTTCCACTGCATTTCCTCCTCCTCTGTATCAGGGCGGGTTCCACCATGCCTCTCCTCCCTCCTCCTCCTAGGCGGCCAATAGGATTGTTTCTCCTCTCAGCCAATCCAGTGACGGGTCTCCAGACCTGCTTCCTGATTGGCTGGGAGGATAATCAGGAAATCAATAGCGAATATTAATTTGCTATTGTCACACAAATGGGTGGGTTTGGGGCGCATTGCTCTGCACCCCAAACCCACCCTTTTTTGAAGCCAATTAGAGTCTCATGCTCTAATTAGGTGTTTCTAAAAAAGAAAACCCCGTTGGAATCCATGCTTCCATCGCCCTGCATGTAGATTAGGGGCAGGGCGCATGGATTAGGGAGGCGGTGCTCCTGCGCCCCAAATGGACAGACCGCCACTGGTCTAAACAGAGAGAAAGGGACTGAGGACAGAGCTTCCCCAGTCCCATTCTCTGCAGCCTCAGTTGAAGTGGACAGTGAATGAATGGGAAGTGCTCTGTGCTGAGAAGCTTCCTGTTCATTAACAAACGGAATCATAGTAAACACAGCTTACTATGCTTCAGTTAAGAATAAACACAGGAGTGATTGGTACAGATCACTCACTGTGTTCATTCATTCATCCATCCTGAATCATCCCCCACAGCAGAAAGGGCGGGAGAGGAGCTGACGCAAGCTGGCAGCACTGAAGGGGGGAGTCAGGGGGCACCCGGCAGCAGGGGGAATCGGTACCACACAGGGTGATTAGGGTGTGCCCAGGCACACCTGGCACACTCTGTGCACACGCCTTTGGCTATCGCACATTATTTGCCATAACAATTATTATTTTCAGCAATGACAGCTAATGAGAGCTGCAGATAACTGTCACATGGCTAAAAATAAGGCCAGTTATAGCAAATAGCAAATGAGTTAGAACCTAGTGGATTGAGTCTTTAGTGAGTTATTTTGAAAAGTGGGTTAAGCAAACAGAATAAAATCATTTTTATTCTGTTAATACGTAGCTTTCCCTGATCTTAAGTTATTTTCCACCTGAACTTCACAAGCAAGTCTAAAAATACACATGTTATATATGAACGCATTTAATGGTGGTAAGTGGAATTTAGAATTACATGAAGTCCGTGCACAAGATGGCAAAGTAATAGTCTGGGTAAAAAGCGGACACAGCACATTGGTAACAGCAGCATAAACCAGAATGACGTTTGCGGAGCAGCTGCCAAAAAAGTGAAAGTTATAAAAAAAAAAAATCCGAAGGGAAAAAGCCACTAGAGAAAACCTCAGAGATGCTGAGCTCCCAGAGTAGCCTCATGGTACAGCAGCCTCTAATGTCAGTGTGATAGGATATTCCAGGAAGGGGAGAGGCGAGAAAAGACTGTGTGGGATCTGGACAAATAATAAGACCTGCTCACTGCACACACTGGACAGAACCTGGTGTCTGTCAATAAACATCCACACAGAAGGCACCCTAGACCCTGCTCTGCTCTCCGCATCCTGTGGCCAGGCTCTGAGGGCTTTAGAAATGATTACACTTTGACCATCCATATGAGAACATACATTAGACCTTATTGTTGAGTTATTGGAAGAACACAAAAAGCTCCCTCTGGCTCTGATTTTTTTTTTTCAACATAGTTGCAGAAGTAAAATCTGAAGATGTGGGGGTGGGAGGATTGCCCCCTCTGCGTTGGATTTAGTGGCTGTCATGCAGAGAAGGATTGGGGAGGAATTGTACAATGACTGAGCTGGTCTCTATGGCCATTAAGGGTATTAATCTCTCTCTCCACCTTCTTTCTCTTTGGCCTTCTCTGATGGAAAGACAGCTCCTGACCGCTGTGTCACCCACTCAGTAGGGGCAGAATATGTCCCCAGGTCCTCATTGTTAGTATAAGCTGAGGTCTAGTTATTCAGTGCTGCCTGGGATCTTGTCTCCAACTTCCACTACATCTTCTTGTATATCACTGCATCCAGGAGGACTCATCCCTAACAATCCAGGAGTTGAGCAATAGCAACAGCAGTGCTTCTTTGACAATTGAAAGATACATATTTCAAGTGTCTGCTGACCCTCAGCTGTCTGCATTTAGAGCACATTGACAGTCATTCACAGGTGGATGTGACATGAGGAAAGGCCAACACCAGTGATTTGCATCCGTCCTACGCCAGGCACCTTGCACCTTCCCTGAAGACATGAGGATCCTTACTTTCCTGGTCAGCCTTAAGACTCTGTGGGTTCTGGCTTTCTCCTCATTTTCCAATACGATGGCTGTGAATAACAGTGGCAAGTGGTGGTGAGTGATACCTGTCCATCTGGCAGTGCTGTCAAATGTAATGTGTTTCATTTTGTAGTGATAGTATAGTACCACCTGCAGTGTACGCATATCAGAATGTTTGGTATAGCAATTGTACCCAATAATGTAAATGTCTAGGATTTGCATTTTACATGACAAAATGGGAAAACGCAACATTCTATAAACATGAAGATCAGCAAAAATGAAATTGTATTATCTCCGAAAATAAATAACTTTATTAATTATCTATGAAAAATGTAATTGCAAGTAACCATTTTAATGTTTAAAATGCTCTATGTAACATGCCTTACATGTACTTATAGATAATTAACCTTGTCCATCAATTAATATATTTATTTTGTAATGTTAGAAGTTTACAAACTAACATCTAAGTTCCACCAGGTGCCATTTTTTGTTGCTCCATTTTCAATATATTTCAGCCTAATTGTGCTTGGTCTGCTTTGCTGTCATACTGTACAATTCATTTAGCCTATTGACAACAGACTAATGGTCTTTGGTCTTGCCTATCATTTGTAACAACACATCATTTCATATCATTTTCAGCCTACCATCAAATTTCAGCTGCATTCATAATGACAGGGCAGAACACATCATTCCATATATCAGTTCTCATTATTTCTGTTATTTGTGTTATCTCTAGTTACGCAGAACATACAATAAGTATACCAAGCTTATAAATGTTATGCTACTACTGTATCCTACAAAACTGTGCACCATATTAACCACATTCTGTAATTATTACACCCAAATTTACTAAATTACATACAGCAAACAGTGCCCCTAAACTAACACTGTTAAAACACTATAGGCATATAAGTAACAGGGAAATGTGTGAAATTCAGTAAAGCTTATCAACCAACCAGATTTCCTCTTTCAGTAAGCTGGCATTAGTGATCTAAAACCAGACTGGTTGCCATGGTCTACTGCACTGCATACATCGCTTTTGTTCTTTGCACTGCTTTCCTGAAAAAACCTAATGCTATTTATCCCATAGTCCACCAAATTGGTGTAAACTGATCTCATCTAATTAATATTGCCTTTTATTTTTTATGTTTTCCAGCATTGTTGATCTTGCTTAGTATGCAGTACTTATCTACATTTATTACAAAGCACATTTTCCTGATGTCAACATTACCTTCAATGAGTGCATCTCATCTACATTCAGTAATATAGTGCCCCTTTGCATACATTCGTATGTCACAACTAACACTGCATTCAACCTGCATTCATTATGACGGTGCAGCTTGAATACACTTAACATGACCGTGCATCTCCTTTCATTGATTCTACTGTCTGTCTATTTAAATGAACAGTGAACACATTAGCCTAGGTCCTTAGACTTTGGGCTAAATCCTTAACAGGGGCATTACAATATATTTTTGGGTTTAAAAAAATTCTTACACATAATATTCATTCAACTGGATTTTTCTAAGCAACACTTGAAACTCCAGAAAAAACTTTTTTCTATATACTTGGGACAAAAGTAGATAAAGGTTGAGTACCTCTGTGCTATATTATCCATGATCAACATACCTGAGGTACAATATTACATTATGTTACCACTACAAGACACACTTCCAGTATTCAGTTACTGTATCTGAGCTCCAATACTACAACTACAGTGCTCTTCACCATCATCAAATATAGGTATCTTGTGAGTGTACTTTGCAGCAATGTAATTACAGCCTACATAATGATATAAAGTCTGGGAAATCTGTCTAAATGATAAATGATATTTGAACGTCCATTAAGATATATTCTCATTTGACAATTATGTTATAGATATACAAAGCAAATGATCTAATTTGCATCTCTTTTATCGTTTATGTTTCTTACCTGTATATGGCCTATGTACAGTATGACAGTATAACAAAGAAGAAATGTAGAATGAACATAACAGAGTTCTAGGCTGATAAGACAATACTTATATGGACTTTGTGTTTACTATTTGATTAAAGAAACCATCATACATCATATATTTATCATTACAGCATATCCACAATTATATTTTTATTTTACATTAAATCAGAGATGGTCATGCCCAGCCTTTATGACACGTATTGGTCTTTGTTGAAGCTTATCTCTTACATTAAAGAGTTAGTCAAGTATTAAAGTATAAAAACATATTTAATGTATTTCCATCATATTTTATTCCATACAGCATCAGCAAGTGAAGTACATTTTTGTCAGCTTTCACATTTTTAGATTTAAACCGGTTTCACATGATCTGCTTCAAAATAGCCATATAGTTAATTATATGAAACCATGATCGCCACTTCCCTTACAAGCCCCATTAAGTGATATATATCTAACCACAACCATGGTAACATAACACTCCAACTTACACGTCCATGCGCACATAGGAGAAGGCTTGTGGTTTCCATAGAATAAACACAGTAGAGGTGATATATTTAATAGCATAGTGATTACACAGTATGATTGTCCAACTATAACTGTGATAATTATCTATAGCACTTATTACCCTAAAAATTTAGAAATGTTCCTATACAGTATACATGTACTGTAATTCAGCAAATCAGCAGTATATATTCTTACGGCTAATAATGTATGTATTGGAATGCTTGCTATACTATATAAAAATCATACAAGTCACATTGCAGTTCCAAGGCCATATAAAGGCCTAAATCAGCACCTCATAAAACTCTAAAATAACTTATATTTATATTTTTATTGTACAATACATTATGCCTTGGAATGGACTAGTTTCAACCTAGAACTAAAATCAATTCTTTACATGTCCATGTATTTTGCTATTACTGACCATTCAAATTCATTAAGGAAAACGGTATTGAAAGGAATATGGAAGCTGCCATCAATGACCTCTTTCTAAAAATACTACTTGCCTGGCTGTTTCTGGACAAGACAAGCATGCAGATCAGAAAAGTCAGGGAGATATCTGGACTGCTAATCTGAAATCTTGTTTCAGGTCAGCAACTGAAAAAGTACTAAAACCATTGAATCAGCATGGCAGCCAAGGGATCAATATTTTCAAAAGGACAGATCAGAAATTGCAGCCTACCTGCCATTCCTCAGTACAACTTTGAAATAAGTAATATATCATGAACATTACTATTTTCGGAATGTCAATTTTTACAGGTGTAATGTCACTATAAGGCCATTACTGCCCACCAAACTTAAGGATATATTTTGCAGGGGATTAAATGGCTGTCTGACTTTTACATGTAGCTACACTGCTGTATTAAATGTTGATGGCACATATGGCTAACCCTGACTTTGTTGTCCTTTCATAGGGGTATAGTAAATGCGGCCTCCTCTGGAAATGTGCTTCCTGGGTCAGACATGGGCCCAGTTCCTCTGGTGCTAGATCCAAGTCTTCAGTTACTAAGTCGAAGACAGAGGCGTCTTATCCGTCAAAATCCAGGTATTCTCCAAAGCATCACCCGTGGGCTTCTCAGTGCTATCCGAGAGTGCAAGTGGCAGTTTCGAAATCGGCGTTGGAACTGCCCCACCGGGCCTGGAAACCAGGTGTTTGGAAAGATTATTAACCGAGGTAAGAATTATGGGGAACTGTTCAACAATGTATCCTGCAGTAACAAATGGCAACTAGATTGGAAAATGTTTGCTTTAACTATGTTAACACTTTATGTAAAAGTAATAAGCTCTTCCTCTTTCACAGGCTGCAGGGAGACGGCCTTTGTGTTTGCTATAACCAGTGCTGGTGTGACCCATTCCGTGGCTCGTTCCTGTTCTGAGGGCTCGATTGAGTCCTGCTCATGTGATTACCGGCGTCGGGGTCCAGGGGGGCCAGACTGGCATTGGGGAGGTTGCAGTGACAATATTGAATTTGGAAGATTCATTGGGAAAGAGTTTGTTGACTCCAGTGAAAGGGGGAGAGACCTAAAATATCTGGTGAACTTACATAACAATCAGGCAGGCAGAATGGTAAGTAAAAACATACTATTATGAAAAGATTCCATGTTAATTTTCTTTTTCTTTAATGAAGAAATCAAGCTTTTATGGTGTCTTCACCAACATATGGACCATGTGCAAGCAATTATATTTTATCCTCTGTACATGTACATTTTATCTCCACAGGATGCTTTAGGTAGATTCAAACAAGTAAAGGGGCATCTCCCATATTGCAATAAAATCTTTTCTTGTTCTTACCTTTGTAATATTCGGTTTTACTTAGCAATATGTGGTAGATGGTTTGGCGCAGACACAAAGTAGGTGTTTTGGCAAGCTATAAGCTGAATATTAGCTGCTTTCCCATTGTAAGGAAAGAAGGTAATAACAGCAGCTATGTCAACAGTTCCTCATCTAAAAGTAACACTCTACACAGCCTTTCTTAACAAGGGTTCTTCTAGCAATTGCTAGGGGGGTTCCTTGATCAATGAGCAACTTCTGCCTCTAAGATTAACAAACTGGCAGCAATGATCTATTTAGCGATCTGTAAGAGAGAAATTCTTCCCAATGACCACAAATATAAGGAATATTCTCCCGTGACAATAACACTACTGTACCATGAGCTGTATACATTGTAGTTATTATCAGGGGATCCCTGAGCCCAGAAAGTCAATTCAAGAGTTCATCCATTTTAAAAAGGTTGAGAAAAGCTGCTCTACTACACTGTCTTCCTCATGTGGGAACAACATATACTTTGCCTACATGCATCTAGTAAAGCTGTATTTTTTTCCTCCAGCCTGACGTGCAGTAGAAAGCGGTGGGTTTTCATTAGAAGGGGCATAGTTTCACATCATAAGCACCTGATACCTAATTTGTACAAAAGCTATCATAAGGAGGCTCTGTGCCATTGCTGACTTGAATGAGCTGTTGCTTTATTCATTGGCAACATGCCAACTGTAGCAGCCCAGTGTATTGGTCAGAGTACACAACCCTTTTATACATAAGGCTTATCATAAGAATATTGGATGTTTTGTTTAAATTGTATCTACACCCAAGAACAAAAAGTGTTATATATACCAACTTACTAGTCCACAGATATGGTGGTCATGTTTCATTTTTCTCTTTAGGCATTTCCTGTATTATTACCTGGTGATCCTGCCAGTAATACACATCTTAGAAGGGGACTGATTTCATGTGCTAGAATGGGAGCTGCTGCAAAGTCAGCAGTTTTGCCCAGCTGACATTAAGATAATGGGCATGAAAGGGATTTTAGGAATTACTTCTACTGCTCCAGCAGCTGCGTAAGAGACACCTGCCTTGAGAAAGATACTGCTGAAGGTAGGAAGGGGGATGAGGAAAGTGAGGAGTGCAGGCCTTTTGTCTCAATTAGGTGCTGCTTCCTCCAAGCTATGTGATATGGAGTGATGTGTTTCCTTATGCATGTGGTATCCAAATGGCTGGTACGTTTATCATGGCTGATATGTTGCAGGCAGAAACTGCAGACCACAATGGTGCTGTTGACAGCAGATATGTTAAAATAGGCCAGCACTGCAGAGGTCTCTGGGTCAGCCCTGTGCTCCCTCTCCTTCAGAACTTTCCATCTTACTAATTAAAGGCACACACTAAAGCCGCACATGCGCCGATTGTTGGACAACCGAGCGTCCAACTTTTGTCCAAATTGGCTGTTGGCGGTTTTGCCTAGCATACTGACAGTAGTCAAGTAATTGGCCAATGAAGCCAAACGTAGTAACGTTTTACGAGCGTATAAAGAGGAAGTTCAGGTGAATGTGATTTGTGAATTACGAACACGGGTTTACACTTCCAAACACTTCCTGGATTTTGAGCATGCGTGTTTGCACTTCCAACCTTTTGTTGGGCCAACTTCTGTACACACGAGCCAACAATTGGCCAACAAAAGTTTTCCAGTCTTGTCAGCCAACTTCTGTTGGACAATAATTGGAAATTGGCTGTTGAATCGTGTGTACTAACGGTCGGATTATCGGACAACAAGCGGTTGGACAACCGCTGTTGGCCAATTATTGTACCGTGTGTACGGACCTTTACAGTCTGCCACCTCTTCTTTAACCCCCTCCTCATCAGTGGAGCCCACATTGCAGTAAGCCCCAGCTGCTGTAACATCAGTGCCTCCCTGCTGCTCCCTGCCTGATGTACCCTTCTTCTATGGTTGTTTCACATATTACCCTCATCCTTAATATCTGAAAAGAGAAATGTTTGTGTGTGAGCAGGATCATCCAACTGCAGCAAGTCTGTGATCATGTGATCAAATAATTCCGTAAATCCAAATTGCCAGTTTGTATAGCTATGAAAGGATTAGCAAAAGAGGAGGGGGAAAGACAAGAGGGCTCATTAGCAGCCATATTTGTTGGCATATCTCCTGATCCAAAGAAACACCAAGAGTCCCAGTAACCTTATACACTAACATCAATGGGCCTTAAAACACACCTGAGCTATTTTCAAAAATGTGCTGCACTGCAGCACACAGATATGAACATGCACTATCTATGCCATTGAGTCAGTGCTAAGGCATTGCTGAGGTCAAGAGTTAGATCAGCCAAGAACTACAGAAAATCATTGTGATCATTCTTGGCATTAGCAGATCTGCTACACTAGTACTGCTACCAAACTTCAAAATAAAACCAAGAGGGTGCAAAGGCCTAGTGCACTACCCGATAAAATGCTTATTAAAGACAAATATATGCTGAATACATAGCCAAAGGCAAAAGAGAGTTGAATAAATGTAACCTAAGTGACAGGATGGTCAAGATATGGGTACATATCCCTGAGACCTGAGCATCATTCAGACGTAAAACTATAAAGGCTGGGGAAAGGAGATTGGTGGTATTCATAATGGATACAATTCCGACTGAATAAATATTAGATGGATGTCTCACTATTAGAAGAAGAGTGGCAGTAGACACCCACAGCCAGTTGTTGAAAGTTTAGTCACTCAGCAGTATGTTCTTTTTTTGATGCTCACTATTGTTTGTGACGAAATAAGGCTGGCAACATCTTTAGCTAACGCTAATTTACTCACTGATTGTTTCACTACCATGTCAATTTAAAGCAGAACTTACTGTAACTGTATTTGAGCACCACAAACCAAACACCTAAATGTCTTCATGCTTGATTTTGTTAAGAAATCGCTTTGAAATACACCACCCTAGCATTTCTAGCCACAGCCATGAATCATGTGACATTTACTTTCTGGAATCCATCTGCTCGTAGGTCAGGCATGCAGACAGCAGAGTGTGCTTAGCTGAAAAAGCCACTAATCCCCTCCACCAGATGAAAGAAAAAAATGCCTTCTGGGATGTATGACATAATTTCGGCCTAGGCCAGACAACAGGCAAACAGCTTTTGCCTCTTTTTTATTGCTGTCTCTGTCCACCAAAAAGAGGATTTCCCTCACTTCGTGTCATAGTTACATGGCCACTGTCCTAGGAATGCTGGTCACAGAGAGAAAAATAAAGCAACGCTCTCCAACAGACAAGCTTTTTGTGTGAATAAAGGTTAGGACTTCTGTCAAGTCTTTAATATCCCCAGTGTCACCATTTTGGACATATATCCTCACTTCCTGTTCCAGTTCCAGGGGTCACTGGGATAGAGAGTGAAGGAAACCCTCACCCGAAAGGGACTGTAACAGCAAAAAAAAAAAAAAAAAATGCTCTCTATCCAAAACTCGAATCAAAATATTTTCTGGAGTTCCACTTAGCGCTTCCACTTTTCCTTTATTCCTCTTTATAAAACTTAAAATGATTTTCAGATGGCACTGGTAAGGTTTACCATTAAACATTACCACTTATATGCCTGCTTGTTTGCCTTACACAGGCTATCCCCCCTTCAGTCTATTATGAATGCTGCTGCTAGACTTATACACCTTACTAACCGATTCGGAACTGCTGCCCCTCTCTGCCAATCCCTTCACTGGCTTCCCTTACCCCACTGTTTAAAATTTAAAATACTAACTACTACATACAAGGCCATCCACAACATCGCCCCAGCTAAATCAGTAACCTCATCTGCAGATATTGCCCAAATCGTCCCCTCCGCTCCTCCCAGGACCTCCTGCTCTCTAGCTCCCTTATTACCTCCTCCCATGCTCACCTTCAGGACTTCTCCAGAGCCTCTCCCATCCTCTGGAACTCCCTGCCCCGGTATGTCTGATTAGCCCCTACCCTGTCCACCTTTAAAAGATCCCTGAAAACTCATTTATTCAGGGAAGCCTATCCCTCACCTACCTAAGAACTGTACCTGTGCCACCCCCATCAACCCATCCCTCGCAGCTACTACCTTTTGTGCCACCACCCCCTTCCCTTTAGAATGTAAGCTCTCCTCCTGTATTGAACTGTATTGTAATTGTGCTGTCTCCCCCCCTCTACATTGTAAAGCACTGCATAAACTGTTGGCGCTATATAAATTGTGTATAATAATAATAATAATAATAATATAAGACAGAGATCTGGTCGCAACATAATGATGACATAGTGGGGTTGATTTACTAAAGCTGGAGAGTGCAAAATATGGTGCAGCTCTGCAAAGATACCAATCAGCTTTCAGGTTTTATTGTCAAAGCTTAATTGAACAAGCTGAAGTTAGAAGCTGATTGGCTACCATGCTAGCTGCATCAGATTTTGTACTTTCCAGTTTTAGTAAAGCAACCCCAGTATATCATTTAATTATTTATAGCCACAATAAAAACCCATCCATGTTCTTGTAATTTGGGATACAATAAATTATTTACTAAAGCAATGTGTGAATTTTAGAACAAGAAATTAAATTTCCTGTTATTTTTTCCAGACAGTACTATCAGAGATGCGACAGGAATGCAAGTGTCATGGAATGTCAGGATCCTGCTCCCTCCGAACCTGTTGGATGCGCCTTCCCCCCTTCCGAGCAGTTGGTGATGCACTAAAAGACCGTTTTGATGGTGCTTCTAAAGTTACGTACAGTAACAACGGCAGTAATCGTGGTGGTTCTCGTAGTGATGTACCACATCTGGAACCAGAGAACCCCACTCACGCAATGCCTTCTGTTAGAGATCTCGTATATTTTGAGAAGTCCCCAAATTTTTGCAGTGCCAGTGAAAAGACTGGAACTCCAGGTACAACAGGACGAATATGTAACAGCACCTCCCTAGGTCTGGATGGCTGTGAACTTCTTTGTTGTGGGCGTGGTTACAGAAGCCGAGCTGAAAAAGTCACTGAACGTTGTCATTGCACCTTTCACTGGTGTTGCCATGTCACCTGCTTGAACTGCACTACTACACAAATGGTTCACGAATGCTTGTGACACTTATGCACTTTGCAGTAAATGGACGGCTTGATTTCCCTCATCAAAGTCTAGTGTAGTAAAAGTGTATCTCCAGTCACAGTACTGGCACACTGACACTCAAATTGCTACCAAATCAGGGACACAATGGACTGCTATATAACATTCAAACTTCATTTTTTACACTGAGAACAACCATTTTTCATACTGTATTTGACAGATTTAACACAGGACTGTATAATACACTTAGTTACTGTATCTATAACATTCTAGCTCATCTAGCACTGATAATGTTGCACTGATTTATCTGCTTTAACCTTAAGTACCTAAACATAGCAATTATTAATGCCAAACCATGGTACCTCAAGTAACGCAATAGGTAGAAGTTGATGATATAATAGAAATTGCTCACCAGTAGACTAAAGCTGGTCATACATTACAGTATACAATTTTCTTCTTTAAATTCCTTCAGATTTACCTTCAACTATGTAGTGCAAGGGCCTGCCTGATTGCATACAAATTGAAAGTGTTTAGGTCTGACCTCATATTATATGATTTTGGTAAATCCAAAAGGAGACATATCATCATCAATAGTTCTGTGGCCAATGATAGGAAGAAAAAAGTCTTAAGCCTCGTACACACGGGGCGATGATCGTATACAACAGGTCGTACTAACGACCGTTGTATGCGATATGGATGCGCGATTAGAACAGTCGAACATACGACGGTCGTACAAGGGAGTTGTATGAGCAGACTAGAAAACTTGGTACAACAAGTTGTATTAAGCAAAACACGCATGCTCAGAAGTCAGGAACGGCCGGATGCTAATTACATGCACCTGAACGTTCTTCTGTGGTCGTACGATCGTGTAGTGCAGTCAGTATGCAAGTTACATTGTCCAACATACGATTGGCGACGATCGTACCATGTGTACGAGGCTTAAGAAGAACAAATTAAAGTACATAGGACTGAGATATCGGACCTCCCCACATCTCAGGATAGTGGTGAGGTGAGAAAACAAATCTAAGCGATTTCATTTACAGAGTAACCTACTAAGAATCAGCACAGTTTGTGTAGGAGTAATTGCTAGTTTAAAACATGAATGAATATTTGTCAAGAAGAAGGACAGAATATCCTACTGGGAATAATATTAGATTCTGGATATCACAAAAGCCATTTTATTTACACTCCCAGCTGGACAAGCGGTGGGAACATAACCAAAGATGCTGTGTTCTCAATATCTGAATGTCATTCAGAGGCAAACAGGCCAAATAGACCCCTCTATGGGCCCAACTGAACAGCTCTGAAGCAAGAGAAATTAACAATTGTCACGGAATGTCATCACTTCAGAGATCTGCATACTAATACACATGCCATGTCTTCTTATGATTGCATTTCTAAAACAAATTGATAATGCATACCATGTCCTACTATATCCACTATCTTACCAAAAGTATTGGGACACCCGCCTTTACACGCACATGAACTTTAATGGCATCCGAGGCTTAGTCCGTAGGGTTCAATATTGAGTTGGCCCTCTCTTTGCAGCTATAACAGCTTCAACTCTTCTGGGAAGGCTGTCCACAAGGTTTAGGAGTGTGTTTATGGGAATATTTGACCATTCTTCCAGCAGCGCATTTGTGAGGTTAGGCACTGATGTGGACAAGAAGGTATGGCTCACAGTCCCTGCTCTAATTCATCCCAAAGGTATTCTGTCATGTTGAGGTCAGGACTCTGTGCAGACCAGTTAAGTTACTCCACCCCAAACTAGCTCATCCATGTCTTTATGGACATTGCTTTGTGCACTGGTGCGCAGTCACGTTGGA
>BLSH010490079.1:1875187-1935645 GCA_018402905.1 Glandirana rugosa
ATTTGACATCTTACGTTTTAGACCACGTCTAGATGTATCTTTGGTTAGTCAAAGGTCAAAAAAAAAAAAAACTGGAAACTGATTGGTTTCTATGTAGATCTGCACCAGATTTTGCATTCTACAGTTTAAGTATATCAACCCCACTGCATTCCAAGAAAATGCAGCGCAGCACAAAAAAGCAAAATGCAACCTCTGAACTCCCATGTGTACTGCTCAATTAAAGTCCATAGGATTGTGTCGACCTGCTTTTGACGTGCTTTTCCAATGCAGGAAAACAACGCTGGTCGACATGAGATTTTTATGTACGTAGCTGACCAACATGCTTTTGTTCTTTTTGTGTCTACTACTGTATCTGTCTACTGTATTATACTGCTCAGGCACACCACTAGGTAAAGCTGTGCCCGCATTCACACCCAGCTGCTGCCAACACTTCCTCAGACATAGAACAAATATGTATGCTTTTATTTGCTTATTGTATATATTATCAAAATATTTTTTTAGGACATGAGATTTATATTTTGGCGTAGTTTTTTTTTCACTGTTACTTGTAAATAATGTTACAGTGTTTTTGTAAATAAAATATTTATTGTGACTACTTTCGTATGCAACGGTTGTCCGCCAAACTTCAATCATACCACGTAGCTGGTTTATAGAATGTGTGGCAGGAAACCATTAGATGTGAGCATCAAATCATGTTAAAAGAGTTTGTTTCCTCTGAAGATAATTGTGGGATACAGGGCTGCACAGTGTGTTTTAGCCATATGCGGTCTTGTAAGCCATCTGCCTGCACCACTTTGCTATGTGGTCTGCGTCTCCCTGGAATTCAGGATGATGAGACATGTGAGGTCTCAATGGGGAGCTGTCCACAGCTATGGTGCTGAAAGCAGCAGGAGAGGGGTGAAGTGACTGGCCAGATAAAGCTGTAGGGTCCTTGCATGGCATCCACAACACTTGAATTTCTGTAGTTACACTAACAAAATGTTAAATCAGAACGCCGTTGCGCACAGCCAAGTATATTAGTTTCCTACACTGTCTCAGGTCAGCACCTTGTGATCAGCTTATGCCATGTTCCCGCTAGAGTCTCGTCCCAAGAAGGAATAATCTATTTTAGTCCAGTCGTGGTCTAACTACGAAAGGGAGCACATGAAGGGAGAGACTGATGCTTTTAATGAGGGAGGCCCACAGAAATCTCAGTCCCAAAATAAAAGCTGAAGATTTCAGCATGTTTTCCACCTGCTTCCAATTACATCCAGACTGGGCGCAGCCTGGTCCCTACCTCCCTGGGCACCTTCCACAGGCCTCACGGGCAGATGGACATTCTCCACCATCGCACACAAGCTGTGGTTTCTGGGAATATCCCAAGATCCCCACAAACACACTTCACACAGCAGAGATGCTTCAGTTTTTCCCAAGCTCTGCTTTTAATTTGCAAAGATCGGTTATGTGTAAGCGAGGAAGGTGGGGGCAAGGAGGGTGAGGTCTTGACTTCTTCCTTACCATAGTAACCTCAGTCTGAGGTCAATCAGGACTGCCTGGTACACGCTGTGACACATACACACATTTAAATCATATATGGGCAAAGGGAAAAACAGGTGGGCATGGTTAAACATGTAATCCTATAATTGTGTTAAAGAATCAGACCACCCGTTACTGATATTTTGGCTGTAGATTGAAGCTGGTGGGTAGAATCACCTGGCTTTGAGAAGACCTACCATGAGATCTTCCCAACTCCCCAGCTATGGAGTATCACTAGTCTTGTGGCAGTCTAAACCCTGCTATCTCCTTAAGGCCCACCTAGGCAACTTGTCCAGGCGACTTGTGTCTCCTCAAGTCGCTTGACATGAGAAATCCCATTGAAATGAATGGGAGCTGTCTTAATATACGCTACTCAAGTCTCTCCGACTTCAAGGCGACTTCAGAAAAGGTCCCTGTACTACTTCAATGCGACTTCTATCCGACTTGTGCCTCTAGAATTCAATGGAAGTCACCTCCAAGTCGGATTCTCCGTCTATATTGAAGCGACTTTGAAGCGACTTAACAGGAAAAAGAAAATATTTTTTAAGGCAACCCCCCTCTCTTTTCTGATTGGTCACAGGCAAAGCCACCTAGCATGGAGGTTGTTTCAGGTCACGTTGTAAGTCGCCCAAAGTCACGCTGAAGTAGGGTTGCCACGTCATCACTTTAATCCAGGACACATATGAATTACACAGGTTCTGAGGCTAATTTAATGCAGATAAGGCACCATGTGAGTTTAATTACCACCTTAATCAGCCACAGAACCTGTGTAATTAATATGTGTCTTGGATTAAAGGGATGATGTGGTAACCTTACGCTGAAGTCGCCTTGAAGTTGTTTGAAGTTGCGTTCAAACCGCCTAGCAAAGTTGCCTCTGAAGTCGGATCGCCTAGGTGTGAACCGGCCCTAACTATTATATTAGGTAACATTGTTGCAGAAAATATAGTATTTTGATAACTGTGTGACATTACTGCAGGTAAAGATTGTATTTATAATACTTTTTTTCACATTAAAGTGGTTCTAGATGCAAAACATTTTTTACCTTGATGCATTCCCTACATTAAAGGGTAACTCCACCTTTGTGGGGAAAAAAATAGCAAATAAAAAAAAAAATAATAACATAGCATATACAATTGCGACTCAAGTCGTGTTGTGATTGAATGTTATTAAAAATTACCTTTCTTCTTCAATCTGCAGCTCTGTAATTTCCTGTAAAATGCAATGCAATATGGCTACCTGGAGAAGTTCTGTACACAGAATGTGTACGGAACACCCCCCAGAAAAATCAGTGAGCCAATCACACAAGTAGGAAATTATGTTTCTGGGGGCGTTCCATACACATTCACGTTCCACTCTCATTAGATTCACTTATCGCATGGACACAGACAGACACCCAGGGATTTCTTCAGAATAACAAAAGGTAGGAATCTGCAACAAAGTTTGTTAAAATCCTTGTAATGTACATAGATCACTCAGAGGGGAATGTTTTTCTTCTAAACAAAAGTGGAGTTACTCTTTAACCACATCTCACGTGGCCTATAGCAAAATGACAGCTGGGCGGTGGTTTAATTGTTGTGACTGGGTGTCATATGATGTCCTTCACAACATGCCAGTCGTGAACGCCCGGGGGCCGCCTATCATTGCCCATCAGTGCCACCTATCGGTGCCCATCAGTGCTGCATATCAGCGCCGCCTATCAGTGTCCATCAGTGTTGTATATCAGTGCCCATCGGTAGGGCATATTAGTGCCTCCTCATCAGTGCTCATCATTGCCATCTCATCAGTGCCCATCAGCGCCGCCTCATCAGTGCCCGCCAGTGCAGCCTCATCAGCGCACATCAGTGAAGGAGAAAAATGTCTTATTTAGAACATTTTATAACAGAAACAAAGAAAAACTTATTTTTTCAAACTTCTCAGTCTTTTTTTCATTTGTTTAGCAAAATATAAAAAACGGAGTTGTGATTAAATACCACCAAAAGGAAGCTCTATCTTTGTCAAACAAAATAATAAAAAATTTGTTTTAGTACAGTATTACATGACTGCTCAATTATCATTCAAAATGCGACAGTGCTGAAAGCTGAAAATTGGCCTGGGCAGGAAGGGAGTAAAAGTGCCCAATATTGAAGTAGTTAAGGTAAAAAAAAATTCCACTAGCTTCTCCCCCCACCCCTAAACACTTAGCTGACTCCTCTCACCTCTCACAATCTAGTGTTGTCCCCACTCTCACTTCCCAAGTACAGCATCCAACCCTGCTGAAGACATCCTGTAAAAGATTAGGGCAGGCTGCTGCTGGAAGGGGCAGAACATTTAGGGCCCTGTGTGTTAAGTCATGAAGTCCTGCATTCCATAACCTCGTCCCCGAACACACAGGGACCTAACTGCCAGTACTACTTGGTACACCATTCAGCCCTGTCCAGCTACAGCTTGCTGTAGACTTTGACAGGCTGCCTGCGGAGGGGCTGATCACTGAACTCGTCCCTCGCGGGTGCACTGAAATGCAAGGAGAGGCACATAGCAGCTAGATGGCCCTGTGTGCAAGGGGCTTTATATGCAGGTCCAACTACAGTAAAAGTATCAGGGAAAGACAAATACAACACTGTCTCAGGTTCTTGAGCTGTTGTAGGAACAGAAAAAAAAAAAAGATTTAACCACGGGAAAAAGGTCACCCTTCCCAGAATGTTCTGTGAATGTGGGAGGGGTGGATGAATGAAAGGATCCACCTTCTCAAAATACAGAGCATTCTGGGAAAAATATTATAAATTCTGTACATGGGCAAGAGAGAAGGAGGGGGCGCACGTGTGCTTCGCAGTTAGTGATATTAACCCCAGAAGTGCCAGAAGATCATTGCTGTGGAAAGTATCCATCATCAGTAAGCAGCAGCCAACCACACAACGGATATACTTCATTAGAACTTATGTCCCTGGTGCTGTATCCAAAACAAAATGTTTAACTAAAACTCAGTTTTAATGAAAAAAGCAACAGGGAATGTTAATCCCCATGTACTGGAAGCTGTCCTGTGCTAAGCTGTGATCTCAGTTACAGAGATCTTTCTCTGCATCTATACTTATATTAAAGGCATGAGATTCAATAAAATAGTATTGATGCAATTTTCATCTACAGGGAACCTGTCAGAGATATCGAAGCTTCCGCTGTCATCCTAATCTTTACTTCACGACTTGATTCCATAGGTGTGCACAGCCTATTGCATTAAGGTGTGCACCACAAAGCACAAACAAACATGAGTGTGCGTGTATATATGTCAGAAGGGCATAGGACTGTGCCAGCAGGGCAGAGATAGGTGTCAGTAGTTTATTTTTATTTTATTTGTTTTTTACAATTCTGTTTTTTTATTATTTTTTATAATATTACATTTTATTATTTTTTTAAAATTTATTTTAGGAGCCCTGCTGGGGGGCTTTGATGAAATATCAGGGGTCTAAACAAACCCCTGATGTCTCACTTTTGAGACAGAGAAAGAGACTGAGGACAGAGATTCCCCAGTCCCCTTGAGAACCACTGCTTTAGGTAATGTTAAAAACTAGCAGTCATGCAAATTAATTCTCTACACCAAGCTGCTTACCAATGGCGCTATAGCCGAATGACGTCTACAGCGCAGCCGGCTAGTTCTGGGAGGGCGTCACATGACGTCCTCCTCGGCATTCCAAGCTGTCAGCACGAGGAGAGCAACCGGCTTGCGTAAAAATGACATCTACACTCATAATTAGGGCACTGATTATCCGTGTCCTGATTATTAGTGCAGTCCCAACAGTGACCACCAGTGCTACCTATCAGTACCCCTCAGTGTCACCAATCAGTGCCCACCAGTGCTGCCAATCAGATCTCATCAGTGCTGCAAACCAGTGCCCATCATTGCTGCCAATCAGTGTCTATCAGTGCCTCCTCATCCATGTCACCTATCAGTGCCACTTATCAGTCCCCACCAGTGCCGCCTACCAGTGCCCATTAGTGACGCCTATCAGTGCCCATCAATGCTGTCTATCGGTGCCGTCTATCAGTGCCAATCAGTGCCACCTATCAATGCCCATCAGTGCTGCTTATCAGTGCAGCCTCATCAGTGCCTCCTCATCAGTGCCCACCAGTGCTGCCTCAACAGTGACCATCAGTGCAGCCCATCAGAGTCACCTATCAGTGCCCATCAGTGCTGCCTATCAGTGCAGCCTTATCAGTGCAGCCTCATCAGTGCAGCCTATCAGTGCCCATCAGTGCAGCCTCATCAGTGCAGCCTATCAGTGCCCATCGATGCAGCTTCATCAGCACACATCAGTGAAGAAGAAAAATTATCTTTTTGCAAAATTTTATAACCACCAAAATAAAGCTTTATTTGTGGGAAAAAATATAAAAAAAATGTCATATGGGTACAGTGTGGCATGACCGTGCAATTTTCATTCAAAATGCGACACCGCCGAAAGCTGAAAAGTGGCCTTTGTAGAAAGAGGGTGAAAGTGCCCAGAAGCCAAGTGGTTAATTGGATATTAGCAGTGAACACATGCACATTATAGAAACTACTCTTTAGAAAACACCAACTGAACTGATTTTTTGCATAATTCTATTTTTTTTATATGGCTCAGAAAAAAAACATAAATGAGCTTCTCCTGTCAAGGTAAAATAATGAAATTCTCATAAGCTTGCACTCCCAACATATCCAATGTGAAATGTTCTGATTTTGCTCACCGCTAATAGGGATGCAAAGATGTATGCTTGGAATGATGTGAGAACTTTCATAAGAAACACACACAGTGATACCTACAGTATATTATTCCCATGGCAACACTCAAAATATATATCACGCCACACACCAGCACTCCACTAGCAATCTCTCTGAAGGAAACAGGACATTAAAGCCACGGTGACACAGTTACATTCTTGAGAACTTGCTCACTCCAAGGCTGCAATACTTAAACATGTGTGGTCATATGTGGTCATGTTCTCTGGTTCAATTTTTACTTTACCTATGTGGTCAGTTGGTAAGCGTAAAGAGGAAATTCCTTTTTCCTAACATTTTTAAAGCTTATTCAACTCTCTCATACTCTCTACAACCAGCCACGATGATGAGATTTACCTCTAATGTTACTGTTACATGCTGATATGAATTCATCTTATTTTCATTAGTTAAACATTTTTTCTTTTACCTAAGATGAATGTTTTTTAATTTCCTGGTTGAGAGAGAGGAACTGGTGATATAACCAAGGCCCTACAGACGCATTCCTGGAAAGGTTACATCACCAGTGCCTTCTCCCTTAAATGATGTGTACTGTCACATGTTCCAGGAGGCAGACCCAAAGTTCCAAGAAGTTTAGGGAGATGGTTTAATGGATCTTCAGTGAAAATGGCCACGGTGAGAAGAATGAAGATAAAAAAAGTTCTGCAGCTTTCTGCCCGTACCTTCATACAGGCTGTCTGTTTGAAAGCTTTAGGGCTTGGGCCTAGCGGATACTCCGTTTTTGTAGGGAACCTCCCCAGGATCCCTTGGCCTCATGGTGTTATAAAAAGACCTTTCTCCAGTTGTTACAATAGTTCTTGTTTTATGCTGCTGTACTCTTTCTACTTTTGTTTGCTAACTCTTGTCACCTGTCAAAGCTAGTCCCTGTGTGGGAGGAACAATAGCATGTTAGCTACTTGTTAAAATTAATAAAAATGATTGCAACAGAAAGCATTAGGGCTTGTGAATGAACTATGAGAGTGCTTATCAGCACCCTCGTAGTTCATTCAGAACCATAAGCCGTCAGCCACAATGGCTGACAGTAATTGTAGTTCTTCACAAATTGTGACTGAATGATGTGACCATGTTGGTGGAGCCCCACACAGCCAAGCTATTTTTAAATAGTGACAGCGGGTGCAGGGAGAAGATCCCCTGCCTGCTGTCACATTGAGGGGGGTTCAGGGAAACTGGCAGCAGAAGCTGGAACATGCTACATGTTCCACCTTAATATGGGTGGAAAATAGATAAATAGAGCAATAACTGACCATAGCAAAGATAACTGCTCAATGATCACAATAAGCACTAAGAAGCTAAATACAAAAGCTGTTTAACAATTCATAGGAAAATTCAGCACATAAACCCTCAGACAATACATAGGCAGAGCAACCAAACTAATCTGCATGTTAAGCAGTCTATTTAACCTTTCTTAATTAGGGCATGGGTGTCCACAGCAGAGTCCTGAGCTTCAGTGCTAACCAGCAGATGGTGAAGGCTCAGGGCTGATTGTAACAGATTTGAACAGAGAAAGAAAGAGATTGTTTCACTGAACGATCAGATTTATATATTTTTTAAGGCTGGGTTCACACTAGTCCGATTCTCAGACCGACATTAGGAGCACAAGTCGCATTACGTCACAAAAACAATGATTCCCTATGAGAGCTATCTTAACTGGTCCGACTTGTGTTTTTCAAAGTCGGACCGACTTTGAAAAAGGTTCCTGTACTACTTTTTTCTGACTTTGATCCTACTTTAGCCTATTGAAAGGCATTGAAGTCGGATCAAAGTTGGATCATTGTCTTCACTGATCAGACTTTGGCATGCGACTTGTGCTCCGGGGATCTTGAAGGGGAACTCCATGCAAAATTTAAAAAAAAAAAAACGGCATGGGGCCCCCCTGCAGGAGCATGCCAGGCCCTTTGGTCTGGTATGGATTTTAAGGGGAACCTCACGCCAAAAAAATGGCATGGGGTTCCCCCCAGACCCTTATCCGAGCATGCAGCCCGGCAGACCAGGAAAAGGGGTGGGGACAAGCGAGTGCCCCCCTCCTGGACCATACCAGGCTGCATGCCCTCATGGGGAGTATGGGTGCTTTGGGGCGCCCCCCCCCCCAAAGCACTTTGTCCCCATGTTGATAAGGACAAGGGCCTCTTACCGACAACTCTTGTCAGCGGGTGGCCCCGCCCCATGCCAATATAAGGCACAGCACACAGCGGAGACGGCACTCGTGAAGGGGATCGCATCGTGTCAACATGGGAAGAAGAAGAGAGGGAGATCAGAGGGAAGAAGACAATAGAGAAGACTAGAAAAAGAGCAGAAGACGCCGCAGAGAGGAAAAAGAAAGAAGACCCCTCAGAAGATAGAAGACCCTGCAAAAGAGCAGAAGAAAGAAGAGTCAGAGGGGGGAGAAGACGCTGGAGCCGATTTAATAAAAGATTTTAAAAACATGTGTAGTGTGGTTTTTATTTTACACTTTTTTCAGGTGAATGGGTAGGGGTACAAGGTACCCCAGACTCATTCACATAGGGTGGGGGGCCAGGATCTGGGGGCCCCCTTGTTAAAGGGGGCTTCCAGATTCCAATAAGTCCCCGCCCACAGACCCCAACAACCACCGGCAAGGGTTGTCGGGAAGAGGCCGTTTTCCTCATCAAAATGGGGACAAGGTGGTTTGGGGGGGAGCGCAGAGCCCACCTGCCCCAAAGCACCCATACTCCCCATGTTGAGGGCATGCGGCCCGGTATGGTCCAGGAGGGGAGGGCGCTCGCTCATCCCCACCCACTTTCCTGGCCTGCCGGGCTGCGTGCTCAGATAAGGGTCTGTTATGGATTTTGGGGGAACCCCATGCCACTTTTTTTTGGCGTGGGGTTCCCCTTAAAATCCATACCAGACCAAAGGGCCTGGTATACCCCTGGAGGGGGACCCCATGCCGTTTTTTTTTTTTTTAATTTGGCATGGAGTTCCCCTTCAAGATCCCCAGAGCACAAGGTTGGGATCAAAGTCGGATTCCTGTTCACAGAAAATTGGTCCGACTTTGACCCAATGTAGGACCGTTAATCGCACAGCAAAGTAGGATCAAAGTCGGACCGTTTAAATGTCAGATAGTGTGAACCCAGCCTTAAGGTAAAGATAAAGTGCAGAAAATGAAGTTATTTAAACTGCACTAAGGTAAAAAAAAAAACCTTCTAGAAGCAGCTCCCCTCCAGCCCCCCTAAATACTTACCTGAGCCCGATCTCGATCCAGCAATGTGCATGAGAGCAGAGACTCTCTTGGCTCTCTTTCTCCTCATAGGCTCAGACACAGCAGTGGGAGCCACTGGCTGCTGCTGTCAATCACAGCCAGTGAGAGAGGTGAGGGCCGAGCCACGCTTTGGAGCTTAGGAGCAAGCAAATATGAGTGCCGCTATAGCAGTCAGCTTGCAATGGGGGCACTTGGCCGGGGGGGGGGGGGTCAGCCAGGAGTGCCTGCAGAGGACACGAGAAGAGGAGGATCGTGGCTGCTTGCTACTGCAAAGAGCAGGTAAGTATGACATGTTTTATTATTTTAATTTAAAAAAACAAGCATTTAGGATCACTTTAAATGCTTACTTACAGCATTTTTATTTTCCATAAAATATTTTTATTCACGTACAATATGTTTTTGATGAAATTGCAAGGGAATTCAATCACCCCAGGAAGAGTCAATTCCCTAGCATAGCCACATTTCCCCCTCCCTCCTGCCACGTCATTGCCCATTCCTCTTCTGGGAGTGTCTAATTACTGACTATGCTGGCCCAGCTACTCTGCCTCTCCCATTCCTACATTATATTTATGGAGCTGTCAGGAGAGGAGTGAAGGGGAATATCAATGACAGCACTAAGCTTAGAGGCTACTGACATCACATCCAAGATGGACGCACCCAGCAGTTAAATTATGACTACTATTTTCTCAAAGCTTATAAGCAAAAACAATAAGGTTAATAAAGATATTGTTCGCAGAATGGATTGTTGTTTTAAACACTATGTTACTGTTTGTACCTGTGAATAAAACATGCATTGGAGATATCAGTATGTGTGCATTAACTCAATAAACGCAGATTTAAAAACAAAATGTTTGACATGATTTCTAACTCTTCTCCCTCTTTACTAATAAAACTGCTTTACCTACTATGTTTCCCCATTGGAAATATTCCCATTACTTCCTTTCTTGGTGGCTTAACAGAAAGTAAAGAAAAATAACACCTTTGACAGATGTCACAAAGATAGATGACAGGTGATTCCCCTTACCTCCTGCTCTGGTGACAACTGTCGCTGGTATGATTTCCCTGATTCTTTGTCCCAGTGGAAACAGTAATCATTATGGGAAGACACAGACAGAAATAAAAATCACCAAAGGTTCTAAACCGGGGGGTCAGCAACCAGTAGATCGCGGACAGGTGATTGGTAGATCACGGTCTGGCCTTGCTGACCCGCCATTCCAGTGCATCAAACAGAGTGCAATGCAGAGGGACTACTTGTAAAGTTGGAGATGTAGTAGGGAGCAAGAGCCGCATAAGCTGATGCCTCCTCTGTAGCGCTGGCTCCTGTCCCATGTAGAGTGATACCGACTGCACTCCATCTCTTATCCCGCCTAGGGGTCTCCAGGGTGGTGCCAGCAGCAGGAAAGAAGAGATGTTCAGGTCAGTGCGAAGCAATACACTGGACATAATAGTATACGGCTGCTTTCACACTGATGTGCTGCTGTTTACCCACACCGCAGGGTGCAGTGCAGTGTACCTGCAGCTTTCCTGTGGGTTTGCTGTGCTTAGCCATAGACTTCTATTATATCCTGCAGGTGTTGTGCACTTTCTGAAAGCACACCAAAACCCCTGAATGCAAGGGTTTTGGTGTGCTTTCAGAAAGTGCACAACACCTGCAGGATATAATAGAAGTCTATGGTAAAGCACAGCTAACTCAGGAAAGTTGCAGATGCACTGCGATGCGCCCACGTTATGGGTAAAACCCCATGGTTAAGATGTGTTTTTATCAACCACGTCCCAACCGCACCCCCTTTAGCTGCAGTGGCCAGGGGTGTACAGATGTCACAGGTACTGCAGGACTTATACACCCTGTCAAGGTTGGTGGGTGTAAGCAACTGCCAAGCATGACTCATTCAAGTGAATGAGACCGCTCTGCAAGTTCCCTGCAACCTTGTGAGTACAGCAAACAAGAGGTTAAAGCAGGCAGTGTTGTGTTGCGTCCTCACCACCTGCTTTAACCCCTTACTGGCCGGAACATCAGAAAGCAGAGGAGGAATAAGAAAGGAAGAAAACGAATGTAGTCACCACATCTAAAGATTGGTGAGCTGCATTTTTTTTGGTTTTGCATATATATTACAGTAAAACTTCAGACTGAGAGTAACGCAGTTATCGAGCGTTTCGCAATGCGAGCATTTTTTTTTAAAACATCCTGACTCGGTTTGCGAGCACTGTCTCACAAAACGAGCAGGATTAAGCCTCTGCGAATGCAATACCGCATGTGGCCAGAGGTGTGGGGGCGCTGGTGAGGCTTGGTGACTCTCAGAAGCTGTCGGAAATACCGAAAGTATCAACAGTTCCCGAGTGCTTCCGAATGTTTCTGAGCGTTTCCAAGCCTCAGCAGTGCCAACACCTCTGGCCACATACGGTATTGCATACACCAGCGCCCCCGTACCTAAGGCCACATACAGTACTGCATAGACAAGCAGTCACTGTGGAATGAATTATCTGAGTTTGCATTGTTTCCTATGGGGAAACATGCTTTGATATACGAGGAATTTGGATTACAAGCATTCTCCTGGAATGGATTATGCTCGTAATCCAAGGTTCCACTGTACTAGGAAAAATACCGCATGTGGCCAGAGGTATGGAGGCGCTGGTGAGGCTTGGTGACTCTCGGAAGCTGTCGGAAATACCGAAAGTATCAACAGTTCCCGAGTGATTCCGAATCTTTCTGAGCGTTTCCAAGCCTCAGCAGTGCCAACACCTCTGGCCACATACGGTATTGCATACACCAGCGCCCCCGTACCTAAGGCCACATACAGTACTGCATAGACAAGCAGTCACTGTTGCAAACACTGTATATACCATATATATATATATTTATATATAAAGTGTGTGCTGAGAGTTGTATACCTTTTTACATTTTCTGCCTTCACCACTCCAATTTGAAAACCGCAGGCTTGTATTAGTTTTGAGCCCCTGGTTTCCCTTTTTTTTGGAATTGCTCATGTTTAAAATTACATACACAGCATGTGCACCGTTCTCCGTCTGCTTCTGTCCATCTTTGGCTATCTATTTACAGTGGAGGTTTATGGAAGAGTTTTATTGTTCATTGTTGTGGGTGGGTGGGCGTATTTTGGCAGGAGGATTCTAAGAGGGGTGAAAGGAACAAGATCATCTTGAATGCTCAAGTGTTTCTGCAAATACCCACTGGAGCAAGTGATGAGTGGAAATATTGGAGCTTAAAATACATAATTCCTCATGTGGTGACAAAGTAAACAAGACTCCTGGGCCAAACATGTCATTTGGTCCAAAAATAATCTGAGGATCGTG
Source organism: Glandirana rugosa (assembly GCA_018402905.1). Lineage (NCBI taxonomy): Eukaryota > Metazoa > Chordata > Amphibia > Anura > Ranidae > Glandirana > Glandirana rugosa. The sequence goes on from BLSH010490079.1 coordinate 1,887,967, forward strand.
TCATAATGTTTTGGGAGATTCCCTGTAAATTCTGCAAAATAAGTCAAATAAATAAAATTTTGCAGGGGGGGGGGGGGGGTGAGTAAAGAGGTATAATGAGAATATCAGAGATGTGTTAGTCATCCCTTCCAGAAAGGGCACACCTTACAGCTCGGAATAACAAAACAACACCCACACAGTGGGAAAAAAATACTAGTGAGAAACAAAAAAGATAACAGCATGTGCACCTTTGATAGTAAAGCTATTTTTTTTTTTTTTTAACATGTACCTGTTAAGCCATAATAATGAGAGGTATGGACATTTATTGCAGATTGCATGCTAGGAAAATAAGAATGATTACACAAGGAACATGAAAAGTTTGGGTATCATACAGCTGCATCCTCCATCAGAGCAGGTCCCCCCACCCATGTAACAGCACTTAGGTCTGGCAATTCACCGTTAAGGACCCATTCACACATGCCTATATGCTAAAACAATCTGTTTAAGGGCCGGTTCACACTGGTGCAATGCTAGACATCATATGTGGTTCGCACCACATTGCTGTGCGGTGTCTGTGCGATGCGAATTTCAGCCATATAAAATGTATGGCTGAATTTGCATTGCATGCAGACCAAACTTGTGCAGGACCCTTTTTTTGGTGTGCACCAAAAACAGATCGCATGGGTGTATCCGATTCTGCAAATTGCTCTGCGTTTTGCAAACTGATTGTGGGGTGTCGTTAACTTAAAGTGGTTGTCAACCCCTGACAACCACTTTAACCTGCAGGTAAGCCTATAATAATAATACCCTGCACGGTTTAGGAGATATGCAGTATACTGTGATGTGCCTACGTCACCGGGCACATGCGCAGTGAAGAAAAGGCCTCCATGGTCGTGCCTTGACTGGCGGCTCCCGCGCGCATGCACAGGAGTGATGTCACGCGACTCCAACCAGTCACAGAGCCGGAGATCGCAGCCCCGGAAGGAAGAGGGGCAGATGATGGATGCGGCCTGGAGCGGGGACATTGCTGGACATCGCGGGCTTCCAATGCAGGTAAGTGGCACATAATGGGCTAATATGCGATGCATACTAGCCCATTATGCTTTTACATTCAAGGGTAACATAGAGGAAGTAAACCCCATCAGGGTTTACTTCCTCTTTAACATACACTCCGTAATCAGTTTGCATGAACAGGTTTGCAATTTAGATGCGGTGCAAATTTGCAGCGAATTCGCTGTGAATTGCCCCACATCTAGTGTGAACTGAGGCCCGTACATGCAATGCGAAATTCAGACAGGAATTACCTGTCATCCGAAAATCTTACCGTTAGTATGCTCCTTTCAACAGCCGACATTTTTCATCAGATAAAAGCTGGATGTGCAGACTAGAAAATTTTTGTCGTACGACAGCGCCACGTCCGATTATCATTCCGTTAGTACGGTTTTCGTACGACCGAGACTACGCATGCTCAGAAAGGAAAAAAATATGCAAAACATGACGTTACTTCTGACGTTGAGTTTGGTCGAACTAAAATTTTCGGATAGTTGGTATGCTTTTCAAAATCATGGACACACGCTTTTGACAAAAATCAGAAGCGCGATCATACGACAAACGAACCGTGAGTACGAGGCTTTAGTGTGCAATGCAAAACAAGTATATGGCTCAACACCCTGAAAAAACATAAATCCCATCAAGTCTTTTAAAAATAAACCATATGTGGCTGGTATGGGAACCAGCATTAATAAAAAGACCCAGCAGGTCAGCCTTCTTTGGACCAGAAGCAAAGTCCTAGTAACACTGGAAAAAATAGAAGAAAAGAGGTTCCTCTGAGTGCAGACTTTAAAAATAGTATAATAAAACCAACAATTGGCAACTCACATGACACAGAAGGCAAAAGGCAAATGAGCAGGTCCTTAAAGGGGTAACATCAGTGAGACATCTATAAGCCAGGATTCATAGCACTATCATGAACTGTAGCAAATGTCCCTGTGAGCCGGTAACTGGCCGGAGACAGGGGAATCTGGAAACAAGGTTTGGTTCGGTGGAGGATACAGTCCCGGGATGATGACGTTAGTGGACAACGACGCGTTATCCGAGCTGGCGTGCTGCGACTGGCGTGGCAGCCGCGCTCCTTTCTCAAGCTTGAGCCTTTGCAAGCATTCTCCAATTGCCCAATGTAAACATACACTATATTGCCAAAAGTATTGGGATTCTCACAAAGTTGGGAACATTAAATTCTCCAAAATGTCTTGGTATGCTGACGCCTTAACAGTTCTCTTCGCTGGAACTAAGGGGCCAAGCCCAACCCCTGAAAAACAACCCCACATCATAATTCCCCCACCACCAAATGATTTGGACCAGTGCACCAGTGATTTGGACCAGTGCACAAAGCAAGGTCCATAAAGACATGGATGAGCCCTGACCTCAACCCAATAGATCATCTTTGGGATGAATTAGAGTGGAGAATGCGAGCCAGGTCTTCTCGTGCCTGACCTCACAAATGAGCTTCTGGAAGAATGGTCAAACCATTCCCATAGACACAATCCTAAACCTTTTGGACAGCCTTCCCAGAAGAGTTGAAGCTGTTATAGCTACAAAGGGTGGGCCAATTCAATATTGAACCCTACGGACTAAGACTGGGATGCCATTAAAGTTCATGTGCGTGTAAAGGCAGGTGTCCCAATACTTTTGGCAATATAGTGTATTTATCCATATGAAGGCAAAGAAGGAGAGTTTCCAGACATGTTAAGATGAAATTATCCAAGATGGCAATCTGCTATTTTCCAACAAGAACAGTCAACCTGGTTAGCCCGGGGCTGGTAATTACTTAATTAACACCTAACTGGACTGGAAGCAAATGTATGATAATCCTTTCATATCTATGACCGCCTTTACTGCAGCAACATTTCAAATAACTGCACTGCTTCTAATGATGTCACACATAATGCTGCCCATAAACAAACCAAGCCCACCCAATATCCCGATGTGATGCGAGGGTTAGGATTGGGCTGTCTAAGGCTACCCATAGGCAATTATCATTGTCAGAATTCCTTTTATCAGTCACAGAGGTATTTAAATGTGTTCTTTGTGACCTGGCCAGTTCTTTTCTCTCTTTTCCCATTAGGAAGTAAGTTACACAGCAATAGATTCCATTGCAGCAGATGAATCTCTATCCATCTGCCTGTCTATGGCTAGCCCAAGTAACACCCAACCTAGTTTTCTACTTTGAGAGGATTATCACAACTCATGAACACTGACAGAAGGGTTCTGGGAGCAGATAATGGGATTACTGGGTACAGAATAGGATCAGTGGAAGTGTACATAACAATGAGATCACAAGCTAACCTGTTATCACCTATACAAAAAAAAGAGAAATGTTCCATAAGCACACATACACATATAGATGTTATATGTCCCTCATTATCCTATAAAGGGAAACAAGTATGCTTAGAATTCCATTAAGTTGTGAACCTGGTACAAGAACTTTCCTGGGAGAATCATTCAAATATGCATGCAGGAGCTTCAGGGCTCAGCAGGGGCCACCAAAAGCTTTCCATTGACAGAAGTAATGTTTGAAAATTTCTGGACCTCTCACTGTTCCATGCAGGAGCAACCACTGCATAGGTTCTCAGGATTTATTCAGGCCTTAGAGGCTCACACAACTACCATTACCACCATATCTATCCACTTGAAGACCAGGCCTTTTTCTGACACTATTTGTTTACAAGTAAAAATCAATATCTTTTGCTGAAAAAGTTGCTTAGATCCCCCAAGCACTGCAAATGTTTTGGAAAAAATACACTTTAATGAATCTTAATGCACACAACCATAATATAATACTTAATGTAGGGTTAATAAATGTTAGGTTGAATAAATAAATACCTAACACGTCACGTATTAAAATTGTGCATGTTCGTGGAATGGCGACAAACTATGTTGCCACAGATGACACTTTAAAAGCCCTTACAGATGACCAGTTTAGAGTTACAAAGGAGGTCTGGTGCTAGAATTATTACTCTCGCTCTGACGTTAATGGCAATACCTCACATGTGGTGCAATTGCCGTTTCCATATGTGTGCAGGACCAAAACGTGCGTTCACCTTTGCACACAAGCATGGGGGCGCTTTATAATTTTTTTCTTTATTTTATGATTTATCTTTTCTTTTTTTTTTACATTGTTTCTCTAAAAAAATTGTATTACTTTCATTGATGTCACAAGAAATGTAAACATCTCTTGTGACAGCAATAGGCAGTGACAGGTACTCTTTATGGCGAGATCTGGGATCTATTAGACCCCAGATGTCTCTTCTGCCCTTAAAAGCATATAATCACACCAAGATCGGTGTGATCAAATACTTTCCCACTGCTTATAAAAGCAATACAGCGGCTAATTAGCTGCTAAGATTGCTTTTACAAGAAAATTGACCGCCGGTTGAAAAAAAGAATACCAAGATGATGGCTGCAGGCATCATCCAGGTATAACCACTTAAAGTCAAATGGCACACGTGTACCTGTTTTTGCATTAAGTGGCTATAGTTATGGTACTGAAGAGTCTGTAAAATTCACTGACCAATGCGTTTTTATTAGGTGTCAAAGCTGTTTGGAATATACACATAGCAGTGTGGGCTTCCAGACTCTACATGTTTCTGCATTATATTTGATGTATTCTCTGTTTAACACTCGTTTAACCACTTCAGCCGCGGAAGGATTTCCCATGTTAGGACCAGAGCACTTTTGCGAATCGGTACTGCGTTGCTTTAACTGACAATTGCGCAGTCGTGCAACATTTTACCCAAACAAAATTTGCGTCCTTTATTTTGCCAGAAATCGAGCCTTCTTCTTTAGGTGGTATTTGATCACCTCTGCATCATTTCTGATCACCGATATAAACAAAAAAATAGCGTCAATTTTGCAAAAAAAAAAACAAAAACAATATTTCTTACTTTTTGCTAAAATACAAATACAAAAAAAAAATGTATTCATCAGTTTTGGCCGATTTATATTTTTCCTCATATTTGTGGTAAAAAAAATTGCAATTGGCGGTCATTGATTGGTTTGCGCAAAAGTTTACAAACCATGAGAATTCATTCCTGGCGTTTTTACATTTTTTTTTACTAGTAATGATGGCGATCTGCGATTTTTATCGGGACTGTGATATTGCATCCGCATTATTGGACATTTTTAACACTTTTTTGGGACCGATGACATTTATACAGTAATCAGAAATTTAAATATCCACTGAATACTGTATAAATGTCATTGGCATTGAAGGGGTTAACCTGCAGGGGTAGTGAAGGGGTTAACTGTGTTCCCTAGGTGTGTTCTAACTGTGAAGGGGCTGGGCTAGCAGGGGCACCAGAGATCTAACTGATTCCGAGTACAGGAAACAGTAGTTTTCTGACATGACATGTGTTTACTTCAGCGGTTCCCTGTTCTGGCTCTGTCACAGGGCATTGCGAGTTGCCGGCGGACATCGAGTCCACCCAACCCGCGGCCCCGCTCAGGGAGCGTGCGGCGCGTGCTTGCCCCTAGCCACTGTGCTCTAAAGTGAGGGCTATAAGCGGCGCTTCGCGGGACAGAGCCTCGCTGTCGCCACTTATAGTCGCACGGCGGTCGGCAAGTGGTTAAAGTGATTGTAAAGGTTCAGCTTTTTTTTTTAAAACATGTCATATTTACCTCCTCTGTTCAAGGGTTTTGCACAGAGTGGCCCCGATCCTCCTCTTCTGGGGTCCCTCCTCAGCGCTCCTGGCTCCTCCTTGCATCGAGTGACCCGTCAGGGAAGCGATTTCCCTTGGGTCACCTGTTCGGGCACACCCGTCAAGGGACACAGAAGCAGGACTCGTCCCCGCCCCCTGGGTCCCGTGTCATTGGATTTGATTGACAGCCAATGGCTGTGCTGCTATCGATCTAGCCAATGAGGACCCGAGACACCGGCTGGAGCAGGGGTGCTTGCCCCCGGCACGGGAACGATCGGGCTCAGGTAAGTAAACACATTAAGAATGCATTAATGTGCAAAACTGCGAGGGTTTACAACCCCTTTAACGACTGAGCCATTTGAAATGCTTTTCTAGAAGCACTTCAACACTCAACATGAGGATTTGTATTTATAGTGCTCATTTATACCTGAATGTCTTGTCACTTGAAGCTTGTTGCCCAGAGTGCAAAAGTGCAAAATCTTCTTTGGCGCAGAGTCATACTTTTTTGGACTCTATAGACTCCGACGGGAGAGCCCAAAAACACATGTAATGTGCAATTTCTTGCTTCTCCTTTTCCAAATTACTAGCTTTCATAGGGTATACTAATAACTCTGTGCAGTTCCCATTTCCCCTGCTTCCTGGCATCCCCTGTCTCCCCCCTGAAGTGCTGCCAGCTTCCTCCTCTCCTCTCCTGCCACTTCATTTACTGTCCACTTCCTTTTCTGAATGAACACAGTGAGTGATCTGTACCTGTTGTTCTTGTGTTCATTATTAACTGAAGCGTAGTGAACTCTGTTTACTATGCTTCAGTTTGTGAATGAACATGAAGCCACTCAGCACAGAGCACTTCCTATTAGTTCTCTGTCTAGTGCAGCTGAGGCTGTAAAGAAAGGGAATGGGAAGCTCTGTCCTCAGTCCCTTTCTCTGCCTCAAAAGTGAGACATTAGGGGTTTAGACCCTTGCTATTTCACCAAAGCCCCCAAAGGCACTTAAACAAATAATAAAAAATTTATATTGTAAAAAATAATTAAAAAAAAAAGTCTAAAAAATAATAAAATAAAAATGACTGACACCAATCTCTGCTTTGCTGACACCATCCACTGCTCTGCTGATATACACGCACGTGTGTTTGTGTCCTGCAATAGGGATGCGCACACCAATGCTAGTTTTCTAATGGTTAAAACAAAAGTGCTCAAGCCTGAAAATGCCTGAAAAAAATGTATGCAAAGTGTATAAAAAACACCCCAAAAATGCTTGAAGATGCTCAAGTGTGAACCTAACCTTAGGGCCCTTTCACCCGACCACTCAGTTTGGATCTGTCTGTCAGTTTTTCAGATAGATCCAGACTGAACCACAATGTATGTCTATGGGCAGGCGGATGTAAATGGATGATCATCTGTTCTCATCTGCCTTCATCCGTGTCCGATCAGCTCCTTTTTTTTTTTTAATAAACACAACAAGGCTACGTCCTTTTCCATTTAGATGGTTTTATGCCATAAAGCTCCTCTCCTGATCATGACTTTGGTGGGGATTTTTTCTGCCCCTGAACACCCCTGTCTCTATGCTCCTGTAAACGCCTATAGTGTGCATGGATACAGGTCAGGGTGGATTTGATTTAAATCAAGTCGATTTAAATCATAATTTTTAAAGAGTAACTGTCATCTCTGTCCCGCACGGCTCCTTCGCTGACCCGCTGGTGACTCACCGACAGTCCCATTCACTTTAATGGGACGGCTGGTGATGTGGCAGTGACATAACAAGGTGAGGGATGTGGTGGCAGCAGGTGAGTGGATGCCCGCTAACAGGCGCTGCCATGATGGATCTTAAATGGCAGGTGCTTTTTAAATGCAAGGACTTATTCTTGCTGGTAGTTAGAATCTTTAATACTTGCAAACAAAATTAAGGTTTCCTATTTAGAATAATAAGCTGGTTAGTAAAACAACAATATCAGAACCGATTCAATCATACAGTTTGTAGTGTACATAGATTTGCAAAACAATGGGATAAATGAATATTCCTGAACTTTGTTTTATCTCATGGTTACTGTGACATTGTGTGAATTCATCAATGCAGTGCATGTTATCTCAGCTTGCAAAGCTTGGATTCATTAAATTAGTTTACCACAAATGTAACTATTGCAGAATATACAGCCTCATGCTACATAACTAAGCTCAATTTCATGCTGAATAAACTAAATTATTCATGTATCCTAAATAGAAAACTATCTATAAAGATACTTTGGGAGAGGTGTGCAGAGAGAAGTGTTGAAAACTCCTGAGATACGGTTTCCTTGGGCCTTGGTGAAAATAATCTCTGGAGAATTAATAAGAGAGGTGTTGCCAATCCATGAAGTATTGGAGACGATCCTGTAATCCAGCTACAGAGGGCACCCCTAATACAAGTGTCTTTTGCTGGTTTCTTACCAGTATCTGGTAAGCAGTTTTATTTTGCGGTGGAGGGTTCCTCATGGGGTTCCATTTGCTGGCACAAGTCACTTCCACGTTTGGGGACTTGTCACTTTATCTGTTTACAGTCACTTGGACACTTTATTAACCTTTGTGTACCAGACACTTTGGTGTATATTATCAGTGTATCTGGACAATCATATATTTGCTGCACACTTGAATTATCCATTTTGGACACTCTATGTAGTGTCTTACCCATTTTCAATATATATATTTATTTATTGTTTATATGTGTCACTTACCTAGTGTATACACTATTCATATATTATGAGTTTTTCACTGTAAAGTATAGTTGGTTACATACTTATCAATCACGTGTTGATTTATTAAGTAGCGCTGCACTTTATATTCATATATCTTTAGATAGCTTTTTACTCCAAAAGCATCTTATTAAAATACATTTCTTAAAAAAAATCGATTTAAATAAAAAAAAAAAAATGATTTAAATAATAAAAAAAAATCATTGATTTTTATCCACCCTGACACACGCTAACATAGAGGGGCATTTAGAAGAGAAAAAAAAAGCTCAAACAACTGTAAAAGCAGCGTTTTTTAGCTCAAGTGTGCATGATCCTAAGGCTCCATTTACACAGGACGCTATATCAACCTCCCCTGAACAATTTTTTCGACAGCTAGAAGCCGGCGTCTAAAACGGCCGTTTTGCCTTTGCCTAGGAGCGTTTTTTTTTTTTTAAAAAATGTTTTGTTTTTTTTTTTTAAATGGAAACACCTGTAAATGAAACGGTCCTAGACGCGAGTTACCATGTTTAAGCACGTTTACAAGCTGTTTGGCATTTCAAATGCCTCTGAACTAGCATCTGAATCCATTTTTTTGCGTTCCAAAAAAAGCCTTTAAACTCAACTGCCTGGAAACGACCTTAAACGACCTTGTGTAAATGTACTGATAAGATAACATAAAGGAAAGTTCAGGGGCAGCTGGAAAAAACGCCCAACTGCCTCTAAACGTCCGTTTACCAGCAGCAGTGTAAATGAGGCCTAAATGTGTCCATTACTTTTCATGAAGGTAAGGCTGTAGGTAGTACATGCAAGAAAGTTTTGTAACAAACATATTCTCAATATATTTTATCTCATTGCAAAATAAAACAAAATAGACAAAAAAAAAATAATTCTGCATTGTAGACAGCCAAGTAACTAGCCGATTTGTTCTACAATGCATTTTATAATACAGATAATGAAAAAAAGTCTATATGTATGGAAATAGATATGTTAGCAGTGCAGTATAAAAAAAATCAGGCTTAAACAATGCTGTCACAGGTACATCATTATAATGCTGTATGCCTTGGAATGTCTTTGTATATGGTCAGTACCCCTAGTGAGCCTTAACCAGTGCCTGTAAGAAAACTGCTCATTGTGACTCTCCTTTAGCAGCATTCTGCCCTTGCAGCCTGCTGAGAAGTACAAGGGACATGATGTCATGGGACAGTCTTCTCTATGAATGAAATGCAGAGAGCGGGGACACTGTACAATCAATTACAGTCTCATCTGTCACCCTCACCACCCACTTGCCCACTTGTAGTTTATTTATTTGTGTTCCCAGTCAGTGAAATATCTCCCTACTGCCGTGAGTGTAGAAATGCAAATGTGGCACATAACTCTACCCTGGAGTGTACAACATATGGTTTGCGGAGCAGGAGACTTTTCCATTATATACTGTTTCAGAGACAAACCTACGCACAAAGTACGGTACAGTAAAAGTGCATTGTCATTAAAGACTACTGACTCCTTTTCACGGTGCACTCTATTATATGAAGTGTCTAAAGTAATGTACACGGTAATGCCTAATTAGATTGTTAAAAAAAGAGAAAAGTTTATCCGCGCTTGGATCCTATAATATTTAGTCGTTGAATACTATACCCTTGATACTAGGCATGTGATAATAAACAAAAAGAAAGTGCAGCGCTATGCATAATAGCATATGTGAACAAAATAAATCAATTGGTGAACCATGTATGTGCCAAAACAACTTATATAGATGAATAGCGATGAATGTATAAAAATAAATACATTGATTAAAAAGTGTCTATAAAGGAAACTTTATACCATTAAGCTGCTCAAGGCTGAAAAGCATCACAGGTGGTCTGTCCACAATCTTCTGGATGCACGCCCTGCTGCTGCTGCAGACACACATAAGTAACTCTGAAATGAGGATGGCGGCACTCCCGATGTGGATGCAATCAAAATTTATTCGAGAAGATTATAAATCCATAGTACATGTACAGAGCTAGAGTACAGGCAAAAGGTAACGTGTTTCACACGTCTAGCGTGCTTCGTCAAAACACTGGGGCTGGGTTCACATATGAACTGCATGCGGCTCACAGCAGGGGTCTGGTGCATCCTGGTTCACCGTTTCAAGTCCGATTTCAACCCGAATTTTGGGCTGAATTCGGACCTGAAACGGACCAAAAATCGCACAGTGTTTATGTGAACTGGTCAAAATCTCCTGCTATTGCGAATTGGATGCAGGGAATCCGCATCCAATTCGCAATGGTGTGAACCCAGCCTTATGAGAACTTTTTAATCAATTTATTTATATGTTTAGATTTATCGCTATTCATTTATATAAGTTGATTTGTCACATATTGATTCATGTGGTTCACCAATTGATTTACTTTGTTCACATATGCTATTATGCATAGCGCTGCAATTTCTTTTTTTTGCTAATTAAATTGTTGCAGGAGATGCATACAGTATATTGTTATAGAATATAAACTACAACTACTGATCTAGCATGGACTCTGCATACAGATCATTTTTTTACTCCATGGTACTGGTAAAACATAACATTTTCTGAAGCCACCAATTCTATATAGTGACAGCGCTCTGCTGGAGGGCTTCGTTTTAAGATAAGTTTCACATAATGTGCTAGTATGCAATGCTACTTTGCCTTGCTGGTTTGAAAAAAAAAAGCCGGCAGTTTACTACCACTTTAACGTGAAAGAAAAACCTAACTATAACTATTATTATATATATGTTCCCTTCCCTCTTCACCGACCTATCCTGCCTGTATTAAAAAATATATGTGTACTTACCTATTTTTAACCCACTTCAGTCTGGTCATATGATTCCGCAGCTCTGGCTCCCCTGTGTAAGGGAGCAGCAGCTGCAGGGGAGAGGAGGGAGCACCCACAAGAGCTGGGCCATGGGAGCCTATATGTGACATTCAGAGCTCCAGAGTCACGTGTCTAGACTAGAGCAGATTTTAAAAAGGTAAGTACACCCATCTTTTTTTACACATGGTATGTAGGATAGATGGATGAAGGGGGGTGGGGGGGATGGAGCATTTTTAAGAAAAGTTATAGTTGGTCTATTCTTCCACTTTAAATTTACACAAAAACAGAATTCATAAATGACCACTTACTTGTGATGAATTGCCTTTTCCTGTTGGAATGCTACTAGTTATATTTCAAATAATTTTTGTTACTAGTTGTAGCAGGATATGGAGGGGGTAAATATTATTATTAATAATAGTAATAATAATATTAACAATAATTAGTATTTGAATAAAACACTACAATATATAAACGTTATGGTGATTGGGAAACAACCAAAATGTCATCTGCTAAAATACTGAATGAATTACATTACAAAATAAAAGCAATTTTAGGTCATCACTTAAAAAAATGTATTCCCTTTTAATTTCTAACGCCAGACTTTTCTTTCCCTTATGGATAGATTGGTGAGGGTTAGAACCTCTGCTAGAGTTGTATTGCTATCTGTGTCCCCAAATTGGAGATTTATCAATTCATATTTTAATGACACTTCCACTGGGACAGGGAGTATGTGGGAATCCAAACTTTAACAGTTCCTGCCACATTCTTAGCACAAGAAGTGAGAAAAATGCCAATTCAGACAGCGGCAACAATAAAAACTAAGACCCCCCCAATGGAACTAAGCTGTTTGCTTTCTTTTGTCCCCCTCACTGCAACCTGGCTGATAACAATGTTGCGCCCTACTCATTATGAGCCATGGATAGGAATTTACTAAAGGGAATAGACTGTGCACTTTGCAAGTGCAGTTGCACACATTTTCTTCTGAGCTAAGTAAATGTAGTAAAGCTCTACTGATTTTGATCATCTAATCAGGAGAAATTAAAAATGATTTTTCTTCTATGCACCTGATTGGGTCATTTTACCACATTTACATTTACTAAGGAAAATGAGTGCAATTTCACTTGCAGAGTGACTTTATTTTGCACTAGGCAAACAAAACAGAAACAACTCTATATAAGTTGTAATACATAGTTTATGCTATTAACCCATTCAATATTGGGCACTTTTACCCCCTTCTTGCCCAGGCCAATTTTAGCTTTCAGTGCTGTCGCACTTTGAATAACAATTGCAAGGTCATAACAATGTACCCATATGAAATTGTTATCATTTGTTAGACAGATAGAGCTTTCTTTTGGTGGTATTTAATCACCATTGGGTTTTTTATTCCTTGCTAAACAAACAAAAATGTTCTTAGTTTGTTATAAAATTTTGCAAATAAGTAATTTAATTCTTCACTGATGTGCACTGATGAGGCTGCACTGATAGGCACTGATAGGTAGCATTGATGGGCACTGATGAGGCGGTACTCTGATGGCCACTGATGAGGCAGCACTGATAAGCTCCACTGATGGGCACAGATGAGGCTGCATTGATAGGTAGCATTGATGGGCACTGATAGGCTGCACTGATGGGTACTAATGGGGCTGCACTGATTATCAATGTAAAGAAGGTACTGAAAGCCGTATCAGTTATAGGCTCTCCTTTTCTCACACAGACAAAATGCATGAGGAAAGGACTGTCGATATACAGCAAGTCTGTTTACATATGATCAGATGTGACTGGCCCTTTACTGTGATCTGTGATCAGTTGTGTACAAAGGACACAGGAGTCACAGAGCACGCCCCAGGGGAGAACTTGAAGACTGCACTGTAGTTATCTTTCTGCTATAGCATGGTCAGCAAGTGGTTAAAGTTGAACTTCAAGCACAGAATTCTTTGTTTAACCCCTTGGCGCTGGCCGCACACAAATATGCGGCCTCTCAGCGGGTGAGCCTTGGCGCTGAGTTGCCGCATATTTGCGCAAATTGGTAGCATACAGCTCTGCTGAGCTCTGCCAATCATGGCGGTCATATGACCATAAACCCTGTCCCACCTCATGGAATCCTAAACCCCTTAAAGAGCCGGGAGGCACCGGCCCAAAGGGGTTAAATATATTCATCAATAGCCACAAAGGCTATAATTCCACGCTGTAAGGGCCAAATACCAAGCACCCAGATACTACTTGATAAAGATAACAGTGACATCATCACTGTACTACAAATAACATGTGCAGAGATCACAACTATTAAAGGGACCCATCAGGCTCCACCCATTTCAAGCTTCCTGCAGAAAAACATAGGAGAGGTGGATACAAGACCAGTTACCTGCACAGGGAGAGAGAGCAGCAGTGTGTGGTCTGTATTACAGGAAGCTCCTGCACAAAAGCAAAGTTCCACACTGGAGTACTGCACAGAACTGGAAGAAATACACAATATATATACAAGTATATCAAGATTCAAGGAAGAACACACATGACCCTTGTATTTAGGCAATATTTGTTTATTTTGGAGTTTTTCCTCAAACTATATATTGCACATTACAATTGCTCCTAGAAAACCCCCATCTGATAATCTTGGGTGGAATTCTTATTTAGCTTGTTGGTATAAAATATTAGGCCACATGTGTGCAGATCCACAGATGTTTATGGCCAGATAGTTTTTTGCACACTGATATGTATCCTGCATGACAGGGAAATGATAAAGTAGATCTCCAGCCAAAGTGTTTTTCTAATTTTGGATTGATTGAGGAAGGGTTAGAACTTTGGTCAGAGTCCCTACTGCCAGATGTGAGAGCAAATCTCCCCACAGCCATAGGACATCCCACCTTTGACTGTTGTCACTAGAACACATGTGAGAATTATGTAACAAAGATGGAGCAAAAAATGAGGATAACATCAGAAGATGCCCTGCCAAACTGATAAGTCCTTAACCACTTCAATACCAGGCACTTAGAACACTTCCCGCCCAGACCAATTTTTAGCTTTCAGTGCTGTTGCGATTTGAATGAGAATTGAGCGGTCGTGCGACGCTGTACCCAAACAAAATTTTTATCACTTTGTTCCCACAAATAGAGCTTTCTTTTAGTGGTATTTGATCACCCCTGCGGTTTTTATTTTATGCGCTACAAATAAAAAAAGACCAAAAATTTTTGAAAAAAAAAAGTTTTTCTTTGTTTCTGTCACAAAACTTTGTATAAGTACATTTTCTCCTTCACTGACGGGCACTGATGTGGCTACACTGATGGGCACTGATGAGGCTAGACTGACGGGCACTGATGAGGCTAGACTGACAGGCACTGAGGAGGCAGTACAGATTGGCACTGATGAGGTGGCACTGATAAGTTTGCACTGATGACAGGGCACATATATGCAGCACTGATGGGCACTGATAGGCGGTACTGATAAGCAACACTGATGGGCACTGATATGTTGCACTGATATGCGGCACTGATGGACACTCATAGGCGGCACTGATAGATGGCACTGGGCACTGATAGGTGGCACTGTTGGGCACTGATAGGTGGCACTTTTAGGTGGCAAATGTGGGCACTGATAGGTGGCACAGGTGGTCACTGATGGGTGGCACTGGTGCATATAGCACTGTAAGGGATGGCACTGGCAGGCATCGTATATGGGCACAGTGCCATCCCTACAGTGCACTCTATTGCCCTTACCTTGTAGTCTAGTGGGGGCTCCCTGGTGGTCCTGGGTGGCCTCCATGTTGTCTCCTTGGTGGTCCTGGGCGGCCTCCTCATGGTGTCCTAGGGGGGCTCCCTGGTGGTCCTGGTCAGCTTCCTGGTGGTCCAGTGTGGCGATCCTGAGGGGGGCTGCGCTGATAAACGTTCAGCACAGCCCCCCCATCAGGCAAGCAGCCGATCAGCTCTCCGCTGCTCAGGTCTGCAGACCTGAGCAGAGGAAAAGCCGATAAACAGCTCTTCCTATTTACACTGTGATCAGCCGTTGGTCACGGCTGATCACATGGTAAAAGGCTTCCGTTACCTTTTACCTCAGTCGGTAATGCGGTGGGTCAGACTGAGGGAGGACATACTGGACCCAGGCTATTGAATATGCAATTGTTTTATCTATCAAAGTAAGTGCATACACACATATATATATATGTGTGTTTTTTTCTGAATACATAAATAAATCTACACTTAGATGGTGGCGCCCTCTCTTTCCTTCTCTTTGTTGTCACTGGAACAGATGTCCCAATTAGGAGAGTTCCCAGCTATTCCCATTTTGGTGACAACTTTAATAGCTTTGGTTTTCTTCACTTTCTCTCCCAGTAACAACCAGTACAGGAAGTAATAGATAATCTCTCCCAATCGGGTCACAGCTCTATCAGTACAGTTGTATGCAAAAGTTTAAGAACCCCTGATAATTTCCATGATTGTCATTTATAAATATTTGGGTGTTTGGATCAGCAATTTCATTTTGATCTATCAAATAACTGAAGGGCACAGTAATATTTCAGTAGTGAAATGAGGTTTATTGGATTAACAGGAAATGTGCAATATGCATTAAAACGAAATTAGACAGGTGCATAAATTTGGGCACCCTTGTCATTTTGTTGATTTGAATACCTGTAACTACTTAGCTCTGATTAATTGGAACACACAATTGGTTTGGTGAGCTAATTAAGCCTTGCAGTTCATAGACAGGTGCATCCAATCATGAGAAAAGGTATTTAAGGTGGCCAATTGCAAGTTGTTGTTCTCTTTGACTCTCCTCTGAAGAGTGGCAACATGGGGGCCTCAAAACAACTCTCAAATGACCTGAAAACAAAGATTGTTCTACATTTGGTTTAGGGGAAGGCTTCAAAAAGTTATCGCAGAGATATAAGCTGTCAGTGTCCACGGTGAGGAACATAGTGAGGAAATGGAAGACCACAGGCACAGTTCTTGTTAAGGCCAGAAGTGGCAGGCCACATAAAATATTGGAGAGGCAAAGGCGAAGGATGGTGAGAACGGTCAAAAACAGCCCACAGACCACCTCCAAAGACCTACAACATCAAGTTGCTGCAGATGGTGTCACTGTGCATCGTTCAACAATCCAGCGCACTTTGCACAGGGAGAAGCTGTATGGGAGAGTGATGCGAAATAAGCCTTTTCTGCACACACGCCACAAACGGCTTCATTTTGGTCATAACAAGGGGCGTTATGCATGGCGGCAAAAGAACACAGCATTCCAAGAAAAACACTTGCTACCCACAGTAAAATTTGGTGGAGGTTCCATCATGCTGTGGGGCTGTGTCGTCAGTGCCGGTACTGAGAATCTGGTTAAAGTTGAGGGTCACATGGATTCCACTCAATATCAGCAGAGAATAATGATGAGGAATCAGTTACAAAGTTGAAGTTATGCCGGGGCTGGATGTTTCAACAAGACAACGACCCAAAACACTGCTCAAAATCTACTCGGGCATTTATGCAGAGGAACAAGTACAATGTTCTAGAATGGCCATCCCAGTCCTCAGACCTGAATATAATTGAACATCTGTGGGGTGATTTGAATCGGGCTGTCCATGCTCGGCAACTATCAAACCTAACTGAACTGGAGATGTTTTGTAAGGAGGAATGGTCCAAAATACATTCATCCAGAATCCAGACACTCATTACAGGCTATAGGAAGCATCTAGAGGCTGTTATTTCTGCTAAAGGAGGCTCTACTAAATATTGATGTGATTTTTCTCTTGGGGTGCCCAAATTTATGCACCTGTCTAATTTCGTTTTGATGCATATTGCGCATTTTCTGTTAATCCAATAAATCTCATTTCACTACTGAAATATTACTGTGTCCTTCAGTTATTTGATAGAACACCCAAATATTTAGAATTGACAATCATGGAAATTGTCAGGGGTTCCTAAACTTTTGCATACAACTGTATATCAAAGGATCTAACCTGTCCCCTCTCTACATTAGCTAAAAAAAAGTTGTATACTTGTATACATAGATTAGACCAATATGCAATAATATAATTAAGTTGCTATCTCCTGAAATAAATCAACTTAATTCCCAGGCCTATGTGACTTTGACATAAAACAGGTCCGGTTAAAGGCCTGACACCTGTTTTCCCATATCATTTTTAAAAATTCTTGCTTCTCTTTCCTCACATTGTATATAAAATAATATACAGTTGTATAGGACAGCAGGGGATGCAATGCCATTTCCCAGCCTGTGTACCGACAACAACACAATCCCACAGAGCGGCTGTGTACATGAGACACAATGACAACAGAGTAAGTGTATGTAGTGAGTAAATGCATTAAGAATTAAGTCTCTTCGGAGGAGTTTTAATCCTAAAACGGATGGGAATGTGTGGGCACAAATGGAATAGGAGGGAATCCCAGGGGGTCATCTCCCAATGTAATGGCTCTGAATAGTTTTGGGTTAATCCTCTAGTGCAATGGAGCTTATCAGAGTTGATGGAAGTTTTATTACTGTTTCTTTTCTTATTTCTCAAACTGCTGGTTTAATCAATTCCCCCTGATTTTGTGGGGTTAACAGACACCCATGTTTTTTTTTTCTGTACCCTCCCCACCCTGTTACTATCTTGGTTTTCCCTAATCACCTCTGGACACATTCTTACCCATCATGGCAGCAACTCCAGGGCAACACCCACCCCCCTATACACCTCCCTATAATCCCTGACACTGCTAAAGCAGCCAAATAACCCAGTCCCGCTGGTGAGGGGCTTCTAGCTAGTGGCTGCAGTAGACAATGCTGCCTCCTGGGGGGTTAATGTGGAGCGTCACGGCGCGACTGTGTATCGCTCAGGCAAAGTAATGAATTGTCCATCACGCTTTTCAGGTGCGCCCGTCCATCCTGCATTAATCTTGGATGTCAGAACGGGATGGAAGTCACTAAGCCGGTATTTATTACACTCCTATTGTGACTAATTGAGCTAATTATCTGAGGCTCCAGCCCCAGAGACAATGAAACTTTCACACGCACAATGCTGAGAATTGCAGGCCTTGACCAAGGGGGGTGAAAGGAGCACTTAGGTCTGTCACCTCCCCTGAAATTACAAGAGCACTTCACAATTTCCACATAAAGAGCTACGCTTGTACCTTCACCCTTCTGGGAATTTGACAAGCAAACATCATTCTCTGAAGGAACGTATACTATGACAGGTCAATATAGAATTATTATAACAGGCCAATATGGAATTATTCTTTGAATATTGGCTTGTAAAATTTTATACTCAGTATAACAAAACCTCTAATAAAATTCTATGGCCACTTCAACGTTAAACGTTGTTTTCAATAAAGTCATAATGGTACAATAAGTAGAAATAGGATATGGGAGGAACAGAACCTTAGCCAGGCATTTGTTAATATCTGGTTCCCCACTGGAGGAGACCTTTCTTCACAGCCTGTGGGTTGCCAGCTCATCCCTTTAAACCCGAACACATATGAATTACACAGGTTCTGATACTAATTTAATGCAGATGAGGCACCAAGTGAGTTTAATTACCACCTTAATCAGCCTCAGAACCTGTGTAATTCATATGTGTTCGGGTTTAAAGGGATGAGGTGGCAACCGTAGCCTGCTGTGTAACCAACAAGTTCAGAAACCTCTTTTCAATAAGGGCATAGACAGAAATAAAAAAGAAATTCATTTTGACTGTTAAGCCTCGTACACACGGGACGACGATCGTACGACCGATCGTCTCAAATCGTATGTTGGCTGTTGTATCTAGCATACTGACTGCACCACACGATCGTAAGACCAAGGAAAGAACGTTCAGGTGCATGTAATTAGCATCCGGCCGTTCCTGACTTCTGAGCATGCGTGTTTTGCACAATACAACTTGTTGGACCAACTTCTCTGTACACACGATACAACGGTCGTATGACCGCTTGTTGGTACTACCAAGTTTTCTAGTTTACTCATACAACTTCTGTTGTACGACGGCTGTTCTAATCGCGCGCACTAACGATCGATTTTGCATATAACGGTCGTTCGTATGACCTGTTGTATACGATCGTCATCCCGTGTGTACGAGGCTTGAGTCTTCTAATTGGTGTGATTTACTTTTTTCTATTGTGTCACCAGGACAGGAAGGGGTAGGCAATTTCCTTAGAACAAAGTAATAAAAATTTCACAGAGCTTCTAACCCTTCCCCACTCTATCCAAAGCCTGAGGACTCTGGCCATTATTCTGACCCACGGATTTATGATTTAATTTTAGCAAACTGCTAAATACACAGTCAAAATACATATATTGAAGCTGATTAACCCACCAAAACATTTCTGTTTATCCAGTCCTAATATTAGGTTGGTGACCTGACTTACGGAAACATTTTTTATCCTTGTGGGATAAAGGTTTTACATTTATTTTAGGGTTTAATACCACTTTAAGCAATATAGCTAGGTCAGTTCCCTGTCCCCAGTTTATGACCAGACAGAAAAAAGGAACAGCAACACACTGATGACAATATATCTCTGCTCTCTCCTACTGTCCACATGTCAGCACTAAGGTTTGGCGAAAGGGGCAGCTGCAGCCAGGTGGGTTGGCAATGCCTGAAGAGGTGGTGCTGGGACCACTAGCCACATGAGGGAAAGTACAAGCTGATCACAGTATTCTGCTACAAGGGGCTTTGAGTTCCTGCCTGCAAGGGGCTAAATCTGACTGCGCCTGTCAGATCTACTAACAGTGATCCAGTTGGAGACTGCAAGCAAGTGAGCTGCAGGAGTGTCAAGGAGACTGTATATAGACTGTGTATAGGAAAATGTCCCTGAAGTTGTTGCCAAAGTTTGATTGCTGAAGTTAAGTGGGCATCCCATAACCTTCCATCCCCATCCAAGTTATTAACCCTCAATAAACCACAAAAAGACAAAGTCATGGACTGTTTGGTGTGCCTGGCTGTGCAGGGTGGGGCCAATATAACAGTAATGTACCTTGGTTGCAGAAAAATACAAGCATTGTATAATTTGAATAACAATGCCTTACCTTAGCCCTTGCTATATTTCTTAGAATACTTCAGAGACTCCCTGGTGTACAGACAGAGACAGACAAACCAGTAAGACACAGGAAGGAGTTCACCAGCTGACCTCATTCGCACACCTTCACCCATCAGGTATGTTTTCACGGCAACCCAAGCATTTCTTCATACGAGCATTTGCCTGGCTTCCCTCAGTTTCCTTCAGACAGGCTCAGGCTGCATGCTAAACTCCCTGGGGCTGCATGCAGCCCACAGGACACCCCTGATGTAGTGCAAGGGCCTGCCTTATTGGAAACAGAGTGAATGCATAGATGGTATGTCCTCTTATTATACAGCTTTGGTAAATCTATGAGATTGTACAATCAGATTGTATAGTGTATGGCTACATTTATACACCTAAAATTACCTAGTTCTGTCATTAATTGCAACGGCATACCAAGCACAGAAACAAACACATTTTGCAACATGAAAAAACAGGTGACAAATGCAGTAAAACAACATGCAACTCGCACCATGCCAACATTTCCCGAGCTACTTTGCCACATGTAGCGAAACTCATTGAGGTCAACATGCTGCCCTATGTGTGTCACTGGAAAAACGGGCCAAAAAAAATTGCACTCCCACTACTCTAGGTGTGAATGGGGCCTGAAAGTGAAATTGATGTGTTTACACAAGAACAATGAGACTGCATTCACATCTGTGTATTTCCAAACGCACGGCAAACTGCACAGAGAATGTGTGCTTTGCCATGCGTTTCGGAAACGCTGCAAATGTGCATTGTGCTTGTGTTGTCATTTCATGTTAAAGGCACCCCAAGTTCAGCAAAACTGCGATAATGCACCATACCACGCTCCAAAAAAACTTATTGTATAGGGAGTGCTTGGAAGGTAGTATTGCAATGAGGTAGGTGTGGTCCAGAGTGAGGAACATACACTATCACACCCTCTTCTGTGATGCAACAAGGAAGCAAAGGCTTCTGGGAGATGACCTAGCAGGAAGTGAAAGCTGAGGAAGTGATGGAATCTGAAAATCTTTTCAAAAATAGAAATAAACTGACAAGATTTTAAACCTCCTGTGGATAAGGTAAGTGAAATAAAAGATGGCTGAGCCAGAAATGGCAATGTAAACACTTCTATTTATTATGAAAAGCGAAATTCTACCCAAAAAGGGGAACTTATCCGTTAAGTATTGACCCAAGTTGGTCAGTGTGATAGCCAGGTAATTAACGTTTGTAGAATGAAGAGTCAGCAAGTTTCCAGTTTCTCTCAGGAAAGGTTCAGTTTAATCAGGGTTCTTTTCCACTTTGATGGAGCTTTTCTTTAACCACCTCAATACTGGGCACTTTTGCCCCCTTCCTGCCCAGGCCAATTTTCAGCTTTCAGCGCTGTCGCACTTTGAATGACAATTGCGCGGTCATGCAACACTGTACCCAAATTAATTTTTAATCATCTTCTTCACACAAATAGAACTTTTTTGGTGGTATTTAATCACTGCTAGCTTTTTTATTTTTTCTAAAAAAAAAGACCGAAAATTTAGAGACAAAAAAAGTTTTTCTTAATTTCTGTCAGTAAATGTTGTAAATAAGTAGTTTTTCTCCTTCACTGATGTGCGCTGATGAGGCGGCACTGATAGGCTGCACTGATGGGCACTGATAAGGTGGCACTTATGGGCACTGATTAGATGGCACAGATGAGGAGTAGGGATGGGCCGAACACCAGAACTTGCGAACAGGCAAAAAATTTGTGCGAACACGCGAGCCCTATTAAGGTCAATGGGACATGAACATGAAAAATCAAAAGTGCTAATTTTAAAGGCTTATATGCAAGTTATTGCCATAAAAAGTGTATGGGGGCCTGGGTCCTGTCTTAGGGGACATGTATCAATGCAAAAAAAAAAGGTTTTAAATCGATTGTTTTTTCAGGAGCAGTGATTTTAATAATGATTAAAGTGAAAAAATAAAATTGAAATATTCCTTTAAATATTGTGCCTGGGGAGTCCCCTTAGTTTGCCTGTAAAGTGGCGCATCTGTGTGATGTTTAGAACATTGCCAGAGCAAAATGACATTTGTAAAGGAAATATTGTCATTTAAAATCGGTCAATGTATTGCCGATTCTCAGAAATATAGATAAAAATCACTGAAAAAATGGTGTGGTATGGACTTTAATGGGGTCCCCCCCCCGCCAATTTTTTTTGAAAAAATGGCGTGGGGGTCCCCCCAAAATCCATACCATACCCTTATCCGAGCATGCAGCCTGGCAGGGCAGGAGGGGGGATGAAAGAGAGCACATGCCCTCAACATGGGGGGGGGGTGCTTTGGGGTCCCCCCAAAGCACCTTGTCCCCATGTTGATGGGGAGAAGGGCCATATCCCCACAACCCTTGCCGGTGGTTGTGGGGGTCTGCGGGCAGGGGGCTTATCGGAATCTGGAAACCCCCTTTAATAAGGTGGCCTCCAGATCCTGCCCCCCCATGTGAATGAGTATGGGGTACATCATACCCCTACTAATTCACCAAAAAAGTGTCAAAAAAGAAAAAAACACTGGAGACAATTAGGGACAAGTCCTTTATTAAAAAAGAAAAAAGTGTCCCCCATTGTAATCCATCGTCAATCACAGCGCCGACAACCCGAAAAAAAAAACTAAACAGCTCCTCCCTGATGGGAGGGCTCCTGCCAACTGCTGTTTCCCAGCGATCACCCCATAAAATACGCTGTTCAGCGAACAGGCGAACACCCGATGTTTCAGTCAAACTCATGCTTAACGAGAAGGCACTAATATGCCGCACTGATGGGCACTGATAGGTGGCACTGGTGGGCGGCACTGGTGGGCACTGATAGGTCGCACTGATGGGCACTGATAGGCGGCACTGGTGGGCACTGATAGGTGGCACGGATAGGCGGCATTAATGGACATGGATAGGCGGCACTGATGGGCATTGATGGGCAGCACTGATGAGCAGGCACTGAAAGGCAGCAGTGACTGGCATCACAAATGGGCACTGATTGGTGTCATTGATGGGCACTAATTGGTGTCAATGATGGGCACTGATTGGTGTCACTGATGGGCACTGATTGGTGGCACTGGGGGGGCTTTACTGTAATCAGGGTACTGATGATCAGTGTCCTGATTACATGTCCCTACGAGGAAATGCCGCTGATTAGCTCTCCTCGCCACACATTCTGTCAATGTGAGCCGATGAGAGCTGATCACCAGCACGTCCGTATTTACATGTGAACTGCTGTGATTGGACACAGCCGATCACATGGTTAAAAAAACGAGATCGGGTCTTTACAGAGATCGTGTCCTAGCAAAACGTTGAGGCCGCGATCGCCGCACTGCGGTCATATGACATCCATCCAGAACGAGTACCGAACCGTCCCTCTGGAATTTGATGGTGGGAGGGCGAGAAGTGGTTAAGGTAGGAATCATGATTATATATGCCAAGCTTGGGAAAAGTGCAGTCCTTTGAAATTGTACATAAAATTACATTTTAAGTGACTTCATGCAAACATGCAGAAAGCAGTGTTTTCATGGAAATCTCAATATTCGACAATGTTTAATGGCATAGTTAACCTTTTGCAAAAAAATTGTAAACACCCCAACATAAGTATAATGAAAAATGTGAATTTACTAAGATATTGCATTGAGACCTGCAAAGTAGAGTTGGGCGAATGGTTGGGGGGTGTTCGCCCCTCCGAATGCCCTGCAATGCACTGCGCGCTGCACATTGCATTCTAAGCCCTGACTGGGCAAAATTTTGCCCAATTGGGGCACAATGAATAGCTGGTTGCTAAGGAGTGGGGCTGGGAAGCTGGCCGTGACGTCTTTAACAACTGATGAGTCATTAGCTGTCAATGGACTTCCCCGCTGACAGCTGAATAAAAAAAAAAAAAACATTACTGGCAATAAAAAAGTAGAAAAAAAACAGCGTGCCCCCAGTCCATTCCAGGCCCTTCAGCACCAAAGTTTAAAAAAAAAGGCACCCCCCCCCCCCCAAGTCCATAGCAGACCCTTATCCGAGCACGCAGCCTTGCAGACCAGGCCTCATGCCCTGGTCTGGGGGGAGGGGGTGCTTTGGGGTGGGGGGGGTGCTCCTGTCCCCATGTTTTACAGACCCTTTTATATAAATTCTGCTGTCAACTGAGAATCTCAGGCAGACAGCAGGGATGAGTCATTGGTTGTTAGGACGCTGGCAGGGGCCAGCTCCTTAGAATAAGGTGACCGGATTTTTAAAATGAAATCTGGGAACATATTTAATAAAATGTACAATTTATGTACATATTTTACATTTAATTATTATTATATATAGGGGTTTCACCACTATTTGCACATTGCAGCTCTGCAATATTTCTTACCTTTTGCCGAGAGGGTGACACCATCACTACTACCAGTATGTTCTGGTTGATTTGCATCTCTGTTATTATTATTGTATGTAGGAGGTTTCACCATTAGTTGCACATTGAAGCTCTGCTAATTCTCAAAATATTTTTGCAGAGAGGGTAACACCATCACTACTATGTTGCAATACATTGGTTAATTTGCACTGGATATCCATTTATAGGTTTTACCATTGCACTTATAAGTCCATTTGTACAATTTTTTAGATGAAGTGTAGGGCAGTGCTGCATTTTTTGCTTTTTATTGATTCACGTGAGATGAGGGAACCAGTTAACAAGATTCTCTTATTGCTTTTGAGATTTTTTAGTTGCATGGCAGTTGTTTTACTTGATTTGTTATCTCCTCTGTATACTGGCAACCAGTGACCCTGCATTTTGGTGGTCAGTGTGCCCCCTGTATGCTGCTGGTCAGTGTACACCTGTATGCTGGTGGTCTGTGTGCCCCTGTATGCTGGCGGTCAGTGTGCCCCTGCATGCTGGTGGTCAGCGTGCCCCTGCATGCTGGTGGTCAGCGTGCCCCTGCATGCTGGTGGTCAGTGTGCCTCTGTATGCTGGTGGTCAGTGTACCCCTGTATGCTGGTGCAGGAGGATGCTATGTGCAGTGTGCAGGAGGATGCTACATGCAGGTTGCAGGAATATGCTACATGCACGGTGCAGGAGGATGCTACATGCAGGGTGCAGGAAGATGCTATGTGCAGGGTGCAGGAGGATGCTACATGCAGGGTTCAGGAGGATGCTATGTGCAGGGTTCAGGAGGATGCTACGTGCATGGCACAGGGTTCAGGAGGAAGCTATGTGCAGGGTTCAGGAGGATGCTACATGCAGGGCGCAGGGTTCAGGAGGATGCTACATGCAGGGTGCAGGGTTCAGGAGGATGCTACATGCAGGGATCAGGAGGATGCTACGTGCACTGATCAGGAGGATGCTATGTACAGAGAGCAGGATTCAGGAGGGTGCTATGTACAGAGTGCAGGGTTCAGGAGGATGCTACGTACAAAGTGCAGGGCTCAGGAGGATGCTCAGGAGGATGCTATGTACAGGGTGCAGAGTTCAGGAGTGTGCTACATGGAGAGCACAGTTGCGAATTGGCTGATTCTCCTGAATATATTGCATGACATGAAGAGGGAGAGATAGTACAGAGGGAAAGTTCACGTTACTTTTATTGAGATTTGTGTCTCTAGCACACAGGTGGCTGAGCCCATTCTGTGTAACTGCGGTTGGATTTCCTCCATCTCGGCAGCCCAGGTGTAGCGTACAGCCTGCCATTGACATGGTTGTATGCTGCTGTATTTATGTTTATGATGGCACCACTGTATAAAGGAATACAGCAGCATACAATCATTCATGTCAATGACAGGCTGTACATTGCACTTGGGCTGCCTGGATGGAGGAAATTCAACTTCAATTACACAGAATGGGCTCAGCGTCCTGTCTGCAAGAGGCCTGGCTTGTTTCTAAAGAGTGGGAAACAGCGTTAGAATAACACCAGAGGACAAAATCCTTTTTTCAATCTATTTATCTTGTATTGTGACACCAGCAATGTTTATGCCAAAGATAAAGGAAGCAGATAGATGGATGGACAGACAGAACACACAGAGATCCAGCATTCTTTTCTCCCTGTCAGAGTCTCTGTAAGAGCCATGAGCCTTGTGCTGGCAGAAAGTAATGCAAAATGTGGGTGCTCTGTCTGCCCCTTGGAGGAGCTTTACCAAAGCCTTGCTGGTGTCAGAATAAAGCCTGGATGGTCTTTTTTTTTGGAGCTGCCCTATAAACTTCCACTATGCCACACTGCAGAAAGGAGCATGTGCTCTACATGCTGACAGAAGCCGTTCTTCTCTCTCTTTAGACCAAGTGTAGGGAAAACTCACTCACTGCAGCCAGGAGCTGGACAATCTCTCTGTTCTATTCCATCCCCTGTAGTGGGCTGGGCTCTCTCTTCTCCCTTCAATCTAGCTGCTGACATGGCCTCTACTCTGTGTATCTCAGAACTGAAAGAAGGCGGGCTGGAGAAGGGGGTGGGTTCAGCACTTTCCTATTGGCTGAGAAGGCAGAAAGAGGTTGTATATCAATCCGCCTCTGAAATCTGCCTGCTGGGTCTAGCTAAAGAATGTCGACTTATGCGGCAGGAGCCGCTGTGTCCCTCCACAGGAGCCGCTGTGTCCCTCCACAGGAAAAAAGAGTCCCCTGCTTTCTGGCATCAGTACAGGAATTATAGATAGAATAAAAAAAAACAATGACACATACAATAACTGGTATGTGAATTTTGGGGGTGCTTAAAGAATTTGTGAGGGTGCTTGAGCACCCCCAAGCTCCTATCTGGCACCACCCCTGAACCCAGGAACAGATTTGGTCCGGGGACAGGGTCCTCAGTCCGGGGACTGTCCCCGGAAGTCGGGGACGTTTTGTCTGCCTACCTTATAAACCAATAACTCATTCCTGCTGGCTGATAGTAGGAATAATTCAATTAGTCCCTCCCCTACTAAAAAGAATCAAAATGCAAGCCGCATTACATAATTGCACTGAAAATTGGATTAAGTCGTAGCCGCACCAGCATGAACCTAGCCTTAGAGTTACTAAAACTGTATAATAGGAGGGTACACCTAATATATTCAATCAGTATCCATTCAGGCAGACCCTTGCACTACATAGTTGGTGGTAGATCTAAAGGAGATTGTACAATCAGATTGTATAGTGTATGGTGAGCTTAAAAAAATCCCTTTTAACACTTGCAGATAGTATATAAGGTAAAGAGCATATTGCGTTAACTAATTACAATTTATGTTTAACTCGTTTGTAAGTTGGTTAACGTTGCATCTGTAGACCATCTGTTTTCATTGCTTAAAATTCACCCCTGCCAGCACGTATCAAGTGATGCAAAAACCTGAATGAATGGTCGTGAGAGAATGATGATGTCCTGATCTCCTGATGTATATGTCCATTGAGAAAATAGACACAATAGACAGGATTGGTTGAGCCTGTTCCACGGTGCAGTATCCAGCTGCCAGCTGCAATATTTTTCACCCTAACTCTTTCTGTGGGTATTCAGTCCCTCTGTCATCCTGGCTCCTCTCTGGCTAGTTCCCGACGTGGGATGAGGTGTCATTTCTGTGGTGAGACAATCAGGGGGTCATCCAGAAGCCAAACCACCAACCGCAGGAGTGTCCACCCCGGAGTGAGTCAGAGCCAAAGGTTAACCCCATGTGGCCTGTAACCTCAGTGAGTTATCACTCTCCTTCCTGCACCTCACACATGCTGTACAGCTGCTGCACGTGGGAAGGCAAGAACCACAGCATTCAGACATCAGTGTTCAGCTATGGGCAACATCTTGTAGAAATACCTCTGTCACACTGTGCAATATCTGCATACTCTGACCCCTACAGACTATATTTATAATACCTCATGTTACATAAACCTATACAAAGATAATAGGTACCTCATCCATATATTTAGTTGTAGAGGAGGCGTGGGGGCATAAGTCCCCGCCGACAAACCCACAAGAGGTCAAGGGACTATTGCGGTACCAACCAATTATACAACATGGGTTAACAAATAGTAATACAAATGAATATACGGTATATAAAAGTACAAAACTTTATTAATCTTAAAAAGTGGGATTACATTTTCCCAGACATCAATATAACAGTTCATATACACTCCATGCAACCCCTGTTAAGGGGGGGAAAGGAGGGGAACATTAAAGTGTGATACCACAGATGTTGATGCTGCATTTCTCTACATGTTTCACGGATTTTCAACAGCCGCTTCCTCAGGAGAACATCTGGGGTACTCAATATATCAAAAAAGAGAATAAATGCATCTACATATTGTAATTCAGGGAACAGATATTACATAGTATACCACAATGGGAAAGGGGAAAATACAAGGGAATAAAGAGGTTCATATTGAGTTCCACTTAGAGCTCCACTTACCAACGATCCTTTCTAGTGGCTAGAATAATTGAATGTTTTAGCCAACAGAATGATTTTACATGCATACATTTCTAAACTATATATGCGAATATAAGCAAGTCTAAATTAAAGTGACTGTAGTCTCGTTTTAAAAAAAAAAATAACAAACATGTTATACTTACCTCCTCTGTGCAGTTGGATTTGCACAGATCAGTCCTGATCCTTCTCTTCTCAGGTCCCTCTTCACTGCTCCTGTTGAGTGTCCCCACAGCAAGCAGCTTGCTATGGGGGCACCCAAGCCAAGTCACAGCTCTGTGTGTCTATTCAGACACAGAGCCCTGACCCGGCCCCGTCCCCTCTCTCTTCTGATTGGCTAACTGACTTTAATTGACAGCCGCGGGAGCCAATGGCGCCGCTGCTGTGTCTCAGCCAATCAGAAGGAGAGTCTCGGAGGGTTAAAACACTCGTGGACATCCCTGGAGAGAGATGAGGCTCAGGTAAGTATTGGGGGGGCTGCTACACACAGAAGGTTTTTTATCTTAAGGCCTTTACAACTCCTTTATTATATCTACATGCCGAAACGAGAATTTTTTTTTGGGATGGATCTTTCTGCCAGCTAATGGCAGAAATACACCATTAATACACCCGTGTGCATGTGGCCTCCAAGTGATACTGCAGACATTTATGGAATGGATAGAGCATGGAAGGGCGTCAACCTTTATTACATGTTTTTTTGTCCCAGTTGCAGAGATTCTCTTTGCATCCTTTCTTAGTGACAAAAAAAAGGAAATCAAGAAAATTTTCCCCCAATGAGGGCACATACAACAAAAAAAAAATGATAGAGGTCTTAACCTTATCTCACTCTCTGTCTCGCTATAAATGGTTATTTATCTTTAAAGCGGTAGTAAACCCGCAAAAGATAAAAAAACCTGCAAGACAATAGCATAATGTGCTAGTATGCACCTTCAGAGTGCATTCACCGCTGATGCCAGCGGCCACATGCGGGGTGAATATCTCCTAAACCGTTCAGGTTTAGGAGATATTCATTTTACCTACAGGTAAGCCTTATTATAGGCTTACATATAGGTAAAAATGTCAGTTTTGGGGATACAATCACTTTAAGTTTTCAATAGAATGAACACAAACAGATTTTACTTTTCTGAGTACCCCTGCCCCCCCTGTTAATCTTCCAATCTTCTGATAGATACTTTAATATTTCATTTCTGTAATAGGGTGACAACACTGTTCATTCTGAAATGAATCTGAATCATGCATCAGAACCTGGGCCTGTGAAAACGTAAGAGAAAAAACAGCATGGGGGGGCCCCCACAATCCATACCATACCCAAAGGGCCTGGAATTAATTTAAAGTGGGACCTCATTCCCCAAAAAAACGGCATGTGGCCCGCCAAAATCCATACCAGGCCCATTGTGTCTGGTATTGATTTTAATGGCGATTCCACAACAAAAAAAATGATGTGAGGTCCCCCCCAAAACCCATACCAGACCCTTATCTAAGTATGCAGCCTGGCAGGCCAGGAAAGGGGGGGCAAGCATGCAGATCCACTCCTGAACCATACAAGGCCACATGCCCTCAGCATGTGGGGGTGGTACTTTGCCAGGTCAACCTTGTCCCCAAGTTGATGATAAGAGTGTATGCACTGTCGGTGTTGTGTCAAAACAGCCAACTTGTAGAAATGACCAATTACTGATGCTGGAGAATCACGGGAAGTGACGTGGTTGGAGATTTCGATGAGTTGGCTGTTTTGAAAGAACACCATGCTCTTTTTTTACATCAGCATTTACCCGTGTATGCGCTTACAACATATTTCTCAAACATTGAACTTTCACGTGTAAGAACTACATTGCACATGCACGAGTACAAGCGCGTATAGCCATGCACTTCTTTGGTCAGTTTTATGCTTAAGCTCCCTTGGGCCCTGGAAATGTCTGTGCGCATGTACCCAATATTCCAGATGTTTTCTTTGCCCAGGGAGCTCTATATAGTTGTGATTATACCAAATACTGGGTACTTAGTGAACCCGTCATAGTTCAAGATGTGCTTCACTACCGTCCAGGTTTGTTCCTGCACTCTTAGAGTGGATAAGTTGGTTGGGTCAAACCACTCCACCTTAATTATTACCAGAATGTGGAAACAGGGGGAATAAATCTTTGTATTGGGTCTATGAA
This sequence comes from Glandirana rugosa, assembly GCA_018402905.1. Classification (NCBI taxonomy): domain Eukaryota; kingdom Metazoa; phylum Chordata; class Amphibia; order Anura; family Ranidae; genus Glandirana; species Glandirana rugosa. The sequence goes on from BLSH010490079.1 coordinate 1,918,649, forward strand.
ATGTATTGTTCCTCATCCTGCTTCTTTTCAGTGGGATTCAGACTGGGGAATTATGTAAGATATACAATAAATGGAGGGCCAAAATCATTTTAACCAGATTTGCTCTGCTGACTACTATGAGCAGAAATTTACACCAGCTGTTGCACTTTAGCTTGAATTTGGTCAGTAGAGGGTATAAATTAAGTGTAAGGTAGTTTGTAACTTTTTTGGTGACTTTAATAATACAAAACACAAACACAGAGTGCCACTCTAAGGGCCGGTTCACACATAGGCGACCCGACTTTTTCCTGTGAAGTCACTTCAATATAGAAAAGCTGGAGATTGCAGGAAGGAACACCTCTTGGATACTCCTCCCCTTTGTTTCTAGAAGACTCTGGAAAAGAGGGGATGGATGAGGAAGTGTCACTTTCTGAAGTATGTTAAGGAGCCCTGACCAATCCGCATCCTGGATTGGCAGGGGGCAGGCCTCCTTAAAACTGTGATCTGCCCAGCTGGGGGAGGAGAGTGTCAGGTGGAAGAGAGGAGAATGTAGCAGAGGTGCTGTGGAGCCCCCATGAGGCCTGGAGGCTCAGTTACAGCCAGGAGAGGAGTCGTTTCCTGGAGCAGCACAAGGGAGCAGGAGAGCAGCAGAGAGGCTACATTGGAGGCTCTTTAAAGGATTCACAGGTGTCAGTGAGTGACAGACCCTGGGAGCTGGACGAGAAGGCTGGAGCAGGCTGGGAGGAGACAGTGGACAGTCTGTGGAGGTCAGAAGAGCCAGTCAGGGGAAGGAGCGTCACTGGACAGCGAGGTAGGCCATAGGGGTCTGGAAGAAGGATGGGCTGGGAGTTGTAATTCATCCAGACCCAGCTAGCATCAACATACATTGCTACACAACCGAGGGTCTGTGGCTTCACACCTGGGATCCCATGTCCCTTACCTGTAATGGGTGGTCCAGAGGTCCTACTAGCAGAAGAGCAGGCCTCACCATGTGCTAACTGCGGTGGAGGAAGAGGTGTCATGGAGGCCTGATAAATTGGCTTTCAGGCCTGTAACAGCAAGTAGTGAGTAGGAGAGAAGAAAGAGAAGAGTAACAGTCAGCAAGTGTTTGTGCTGGAGGAAGAAGGAGTGTAAATACTGCAGTGTATATAGAAGGTCCCATGATTTGATCTTTGGGCATACCACAGTGATCCATTTCCCTATCAAAGTTTATCCCCTAAATAAAACAACAAAACAAAGTACCAGCCTGTTCAGTGACTCCGGGTGTGTGGAAAATCCTGTGATTGAGGGCAGCGGGCAGGTGGACCACACCTACCAGCCATCCCCAAGGTGGCTACATTTGGGGGCTCGTTTCCGGGATTCATCTGTAAAGCTGCCAGTCGTTGCCCCTAGCAGCCGCAAGAGAATTGAGCCAGGAACTGTAATTGTTTTATTATCAACATGGATTGAACCAGGGGAAGGATTTGTGTGTTTGCCTGCTTAACAGTAAATTTTCACAAGTGTGCCATTGTCCATAACAACCAGCGTGAGCGGTCGCCAATTGCTGCTCCTGCTTACCCAGTCGCTTTAACCAGTGCTGGGGCAGACACTTGCATCATCCCACAATTCAGCGACTTTGTTACCATGTGCCGTTACCTGTGGCAACCACACCGGGCGAATGCGCCTGTCATGGTCCTGGTGGTGGAGTCTGTCTTGTGCAGGGAACAACCACTCTTGCGCACCCACAGGCAGCAGAATTACAAAGGGAGCAGACAATTGGAGGGTCGTGGATAGCTGGGGTCGGTGCAGGCAACGTAACAGCAAGTCAGGTCAGGCCGGTTCAAACAGGAAGCAATAGTAGCACAGGAACAGAAGGCTGAGCTGGGGCTCACAGGTCACAGACACTGTAGAACGGACAGCACTTGTGCTGGGAGCAGAGGATTCAAATAGCGCCGTTTGGCAATGTTTCCGGCGCATGCGCACGCAAGGGAGAAAACGGCCAGAAAGCATCAGAACTGGGTGCTTTTCCTAACAGCGCCCATGGATTACAAATATGTCCAGCAATCTGCTAATGCTGGACATCACCCACTGGATTACAAATATGCCCAGTGACCTGCAAAAGCTGGGCATCTTGAACTTTGTGCTCCAACTCCTGCTCACAGTAAAGTATGCCTGAGACTGTTCTTGTTGTTAAGGGGAGAGACTGTGTTAGGAGTGTGCTTTCCAGCAAAACAGTGGCTACTACAAATTACTGTTGTTACCGGCAACCACCAGCAAAGTCAGCAAGTCTGGACAAGTTCTGCTAGTGTCGGCATGTCTGCAAAGTTTCAGCCTTCACACAAGGGGTTACAGTAGCTTGACCTGCAGTAAGCCTGCCTCTTAGGACTTTTGGCACCAGCTCGTCTGGTAACGTGGGGGCGGCGCCACACCCTGGAAGAGACACAGCACTTGCAGCTAGCAGCAGACACCACGAGGAGAAAGATGGCAGAAGGTAGATGACTTGTGCCGGTGCTCACCTGGTTGCCAGTGAAGCCCGTGCAGACCCTGGTGGACACTGGGGTTTGGTTGGAGCCTCGCGGGGGACTCGTTTTGGGAATGATCGATAGAGTGGAGTGGTTGTGTTTGATTTGCCCAGACTGCTGGATTCCAACTGCGGAGGTCACTGCCTGGGCCTGGTGTGGCCATTGTGATGAACTGCTCACCGGGTTGGTCTCTATACAGCAGGAGCCACTATACTACACGGTGGACCTGCGCTCAGGGCAATGCAATCCACAGTCGCGGAAGTCTCGGAAGACCAGGGCAGGCCTAGGATCATCTCATCAAGGTGGCGTAAAGTTTCAGCCAAGCAAATCACCTGCGAAGACAGAGGATAAGGGAAGAGAGGAGGCTGTCGTGGCCTGTGGCCTGGCAGGGGACCTGGAGACCGTGAGTACTGTTAAGCGGGAGTCCGGGGTCCCTGAAATGCTGGCCGAGTCCCAATCCATAGGTATCCCAGCTAGGCCAGAGCCAGTAGTTGAGGGGAAGGTGCCCCCTGTTGAGACAAGCGATGATGCCAGGGACAGGTCCATAGACTGGGGGTCACCCAGACTGCTGGCAGAATTTGGATCTTTGGAGCACCTGGTCAAGTGGTCATCTCCAAGTGAGGGGTCTAAAAGGAGCAAGAGACAGGGAGCTCTCATGTTCGGTAACTTTCAGATGGGGATGAGACGGAGCCCCCTCAGCATTCAAAGACTGCAGCAGGAATCCCCAGTACCAGCAGCCGAATTTCTTTAAACAGGCCCTCCATCACCCAGACCGAGGCAACAACCTACACCTACCGCCACATGGGGGTCAAATTACACCCATATCTTGACGGGGAGAGGGAAAGTCAGGAGTCTACCTAGTCTCTCCCGGTACCAGCGGGAGGTACAGTGACGAGTTGCCCTGGAGTGTGGCCTGGACTATCCCTATGTCCCACCCCATCTCATGGATATCGTTGAGAGCTCAAGGGAGGAGTGGGAGAATGAGATGACATGGGAGTACCTTTATGTCCCCAAACCTTTGCGGGGGCCAGGAAGCAGCAGTTGGGAGAGGTTCAAGGATCTGAAGAAAGAGTGGAGCCTTGGCGTGCTATCCGGAAAGACTGTGTGCTGTTCCTTAAAGCAGACCAACCCGCAAAGAGCTATGCAGTTTCAGTTCGGGAAGAAGGGGGAGGCCGGAAGAGGTTGCCCAACCCCCGATACTACATGTACAGAATGTCAGCAGATGTGGGTGCACTCCAAAGACTGCTGGTGACGTAGCGGAGTGTTTAATTTCTTTCTGAACTGCCGGATAAGCCAGCCTGCCACCCTGAACCCAGTGGAGGAGTTTTGCCCATTGAAAGGACGCTGGGGTGAGGTTTGTCCTGTCCATTTACCTTTTGAAGCCTGTGCTTGGAGAGGGGCCCCTCCCAACAGGAGCTTTAAGAGGAACTAAGTTATTACTGATTTTTTTCCCCTTTTCTGCTCCTACGGTGAGATTATAACCCCTCCCTGACAGGGCAGGTAGGTAAAGAAGAAGATTGGTTACTGTGTGACATGTTGCTCTATTGGGAGGCTCATAACCCCATCTCAATAGACATATTTGTAAATAGTTGTAGTTAGTTGTTCTATCTTCTCTTAGGATTCCAAAGATGGACCGGCTGGTCATCCTCATTCATCGAGAGCTAAGCCAACTACTTGCTACTACTAATTATGCGGATGAAGTACTTTTCTTTCTAGGAAAGTGCTTTGGTCCAAGAATGTATATGGCTAGTTGCAGGGACCTGTAGCTAGGAGTGTATTATACTGTACAGTGTGAATAATTTACAGAGATGGTATTGACATATATTTTTGTACTTAAATTATTTGTACAGTTCCCCATCCAAGTTTGTTCCCCTCCCATTTTTTTGACTTTGGGATGCCCTTGCTCCTGGGTCCAGGAGTTATTTTAGTAAATTTTCAGCTGGGGACCAGAGGATGTTTAAGGGGGGTGAGTGTAGCGCCTCCAAAGTGATAGGTGCTTTTGTAGTGAGGTTTTTTTTTTTGCTAGGAGAGGCAAAATTTTGTCTGGCCTGACAGTGAGTGCAGGCCTGAATGTTTTAATCTGGGTGGGGGAGTGGCCCAGGAAGAGCTGGAGATTGCAGTAAGTAACACCCCTTGAATACTCCTCCTCTTTGTTTCTAGAAGACTCTGGAAAAGTGGGGATGGATGAGGAGCTATCACTTTCTGAAGTATGTTAAGGAGCCCTGACCAATCCCCATCCTGTATTGGCAGGGGGCAGGCCTCCTTAAATACTGTGATCTGCCCAGCTGGGGGAGGAAAGTGTCGGCTGGAAGAGAGGAGATTGTAGAAGAGGTGCTGTGGAGGCCTCACCCGGGAGGGAGCCCCCAGTCTGGGGGGGTGACCTTGAGGCCTTGAGGCTTGGGTGCAGCCAGGAGAGTATTTTATCACCCCTGTGGTTTTTATTTTATGCACTACAAATAAAAAAAGAACGACATTTTTTGAAAAAAAAAAATGTTTTTCTTTGTTTCTGTCACAAAACTTTGTATAAGTAAATTCTCTCCTTCACTGACGGGCACTGATGTGGTTACACTGATGGGCACTGATGAGGCAGTACAGATTGGCACTGATGAGGTGGCACTGATAAGTTTTCACTGATGATGGGGCACATATATGCAGCACTGATGGGCACTGATAGGCGGCACTGATAAGCAACACTGACGGGCACTGATATGCGGCACTGATGGGCACTCATAGGGGGCACTGCTAGGTGGCACTGGGCACTGATAGGTGGCACTGCTGGGCACTGATAGGTGGCACTTTTAGGTGGCACAGATGGGCACTTTTAGGTGGGCACTGATAGGTGGCACAGGTGGTCACTGATAGGTGGCACTGGTGGGCACTGATGCATATAGCACTGTTAGGGATGGCACTGGCAGGCATCATATATGGGCACAGTGCCATCCCTACAGTGCACTGTATTGCCCTTACCTGGTGGTCTAGTGGGGGCTCCCTGGTGGTCCTGGGTGGCCTCCATGTTGTCTCCCTGGTGGTCCTGGGCAGCCTCCTCATGGTGTCCCCAGGAGAGGACGACTCCCTGGTGGTCCTGGTTGGCTCCCTGGTAGTCCAGTGGGGTGATCCTGAGGGGGGCTGCATTGATAAACGTTCAACGGAGCCCCCCCCCCCCCGTCAGGAGAGCAGCCGATCGGCTCTCCGCTACTCAGGTCTGCAGACCTGAGCAAAGGAATAAGCTGATTGGTCACGGCTGATTACATGGTAAAAGCCTTTTACCTCGGTCGGTAATGCGGTGGGTCAGACTGACGCGCGCGATCGTGGATTATCCTGTCAATAGACGTCCAGTCTGGATAAGGAACCCCCCGCCCGGCCGTCATTTGTCAATAGGCCGGGCGGGAAGTGGTTAAAGGATCCACTGGTGTCGGTGAATGACAGACCCTGGGAGCTGGACGAGAAGGCTGGAGCAGGCTGGGAAGAGACAGTGGACAGTCTGTGGAGGTCAGAGGAGCCAGTCAGGGGACAGTGAGGTAGACCGTAGGGGCCTGGAAGAAGGATAGGCTGGGAGTTGTAGTTCATCCAGGCCCAGCTAGCACCAACGTACTTAGCTACACAACTGAAGGCCCGTGGCTTCACAAATGGGAGCCCGTGGCCCTTACCTGTAATGGGTGGTTTAGAGGTTCTACTAGCAGAAGAGCAGGCCTCACCATGTGCTAGCTGTGGCGGAGGAAGAGGTGTCATGGAGGCCTGATAAATTGCGTTTCAGGCCTGTAATAGCAAGTAGTGAGCAGGAGAAAAGAAAGAGAAAAGTAACAGTCAGCAAGTGTTTGTGCTGGAGGAAGAAGGAGTGTATATACTGCAGTGTATGTAGAAGGTCCCGTGATTTGGTATTTGGGCATCCCACAGTGATCCCTTTCCCTATCCAAGTTTAGCCCCTAAATAAAACAACAAAACACAATACTGGCCTGTTCAGTGGTATGTGGAAAATTGTGTGATTGAGGGCAGCGGGCAGGTGGACCACAACTACCAGCCACCCCCAAGGGGGAACATGGCTACACGCTAATGCATGTCTTTGAGATGACCAAACATGCTGAGGGACATGGCAGAAGAGTTATTGGATTTGCTTATTTTACTCAGACCAATTTTGTCTTTTATGTTGGTAGGTATAGTTGGTGACTTAAATTCCTAGGTAGGTGAATGCTCACTGTTTTAATTGTCTTAGCGCATTCTGGCAGATCTTGCATCATGGGATCTAATGGTAGGACAGTAGACTTGTTTCAGTTAATAATGAAGCCAGACTGGATGCCAAACTGTGAAAATAGATTCATAAGGGAGATCGGGGAATGTGTTGCCAAGGAGCAGTAATGCATTGTCAGCATACAGTGCTATCTTTTCTTTCAGTGCCATTTCTACTGCTTCCTAGGTTAGCTGTTATCCAAAATGTAACCACGACATATTCATATTTTTTTTCAACAAGCAGTGTGATGTTGAATTGATGTTTAACCACTTCCACACTGCGCACAGTATATTTGCTGCAGCAGTGTGGATGTGTACCGCGAATCGCCGTAAATAAACAGCAATTTGCGGAGTGGCAGCTAGAGGGTGCGAGCGCGCCGCCGGCGGCGCGTGCTCGTGCCCACCGCACTCCGGAGGAGTGTGCCTGCGGCTCGGGCGGACCCGATGTCCACCGGCGAGGCGCGATGAGCTGCTAGAGCAAAAGAACGGGAAACCGTCAATGTAAACACGGCGGTTCCCCGCTCTGTCGGTGGGGACATAAGAGATCTACTGATCCCTGTCACTGGGATTAGTTAGATCTCTTATGTCCATAACAGCCCAGCCCCCTCACAGTTAGAACACGCCAAGAGAACACAGTTAACCCCTAGATCTCCCCCTGCAGGTTAACCCCTTCACTGCCAATGACATTTATGCAGTAATCAGTGGACATTTACATTTCTGATCGCTGTATAAATGTCATCGGTCCCAAAAAAGTGTCAAAAGTGTCCGACATGTCCGCCCCAATATCGCAGTCCCGATATAAATCGCAGATTGCCGCCATTACTAGTAAAAATATGAGGAAGAATATAAATCGTCCAAAACCGATGAATAAATTTGTTTTTTTTAATATTTTTTTTGGATTTGTATTTTAGCAAAAAGTAAGAAATATTGTTTTTTTTTTGCAAAATTGTCGCTCTTTTTTTTGTTTATAGCGGCGATCAGAAATGACGCAGAGGTGATAAAATACCACCAAAAGAAAGCTCTATTTGTGAGGAAAAAAGGATGAAAATTTTGTTTGGGCACAACCGCGCAATTGTCAGTTAAAGGGACGCAGTGCCGAATCGCAAAAAGTGCTCTGGTCCTAACGTGGGAAATCCTTCCGGGGGTGAAGTGGTTAATTGACCCATTGCTGCATGCTGCATGACCAACACTCTTACGGCTTATTTGCATGGGCTGCCAGATAGCAGTGAAAGCAGGCAGTTTACCAACCCCCAACTGTACACTTAACCACTTCCCAAAGATTTTATCCCTTCATGACCAGAGAATTTTTTGCTATTCAGGACTGCACTACTTTTACTGGCAGTTGTGCAGTCATGCAACGCTGTACACAAATGAAATTTATTTTCATTTCATTTATCATTCTTTTCACACAAATAGAGCTTTCTTTTGGTGGTATTTGATCAACACTGTATTTTTTTTATTTTTTTAGATATAATCAAAAAAAAACAGGAAATATTGAAAAAAAAAAAAGATATTTTCTACTTTCTGTTATAAAATATATCCAAAAAAAAAAGAAAAACATTTCTTCATAAATTGAGGCCAAAATGTATTCTGTTACAAGTCTTTGGTAAAAAAAAAAAATCCTAATAAGTGTATATTAATTGGTTTGTGGGAAAGGTATAACGCCTACAAACTATGATATACACATTGTAATTTACCCAGCTATGACATTATACTGGTAATGGCAGTGATCAGCGACTTATAGTGGGACTGTGATAGTGTGATGGACAATATGGAACTAGCTGACGCTGACTGGGGGGGGGGGGAGGGTACACTAGCTGACACTGACACCAATTGTGACACTAATACAGTGATAGTGCTAATACTGTACACTGTCACTGTACTAATGATACTGGCTGGGAAGGGGTTAACATCTAGAGGCAATTAAAGGGTTAACTGTGTGCCTAACAATGTGTAATGTATGTAATGTGTGCTTCTTTTACTTTATTTTCTGTGCTTAGCGACTCGCCCAGTGCACACGGGCCTTTTGCTCTCTTTGCTATGTACAGGTGCCTCCCAGTCCCATGATACTCACACCTGCTCAGGATGCGACATTTTGAAGGAGACACCACATGTGGCCCATTCCATCAGTCCAGCCACCCATCTCCCAGTGACAGAGTGGATCTCGGCAATAACCAGCGCGGACCCCATGCACCCGCATAATTAACTCTACCATGCGGCTAGGTCCCTAGGGTCTCCGCCACGTGGGTCTGGTGCCGGTTGCTGGGGAACTGACCGCTTCCTTCACTATGCATGAGACCCATCACCCCTGCCAGTACTGCTCTCCCGCTATCTGGAGGATTCAGGTTTGACAATAAAATACATATATGGCTACACAGTACTGTATCAGTAACTGGAACTGCACACAAATTTAACCCATCAATATTACACTGAACAAGGAATCACATACCAAAGTTAATCATTTCTATCTGATGAGCTCCAGATCTGTATTACATATGTAGTGCTACACCTGGATGAGCTGTTGGGTGTTTGGTCCCTCTCGCTCAGTTCCAACAATGACTCGTCCTGTACCTGGACCCAGTTGTGACTGCCACACATGTAAGTCATTTAAATGGGCTTTATTACCAGAAAAGCTTCATCAAAGAAAATGGTAATAGCAGTATAAACAATCTGAGTGAAATACAGAGTACGGTTACAGTCAATTACAGGCAGCAACACAAAAGACATCAGGGTTTGCGGAAGAATGGTCCATCTATAAATACCAGAGCCTACGTAAACTACTAGCCAGGGTAACACTAGATACAGTCCTACCAGTGTTGGACCCCTTACTTGCAATGAGACACTCAATTAAATCAAGCAAGATGATGGCCAAAAGGCCTCTCACCACTGAAGAAATTCATCCCTGGATTTCAGGCAGGCCCTCGTTGGCCGCCATGAATGGAGTTCCAGCATTTAAATACAGATGGAAGGCACACATCAAAATCTATAAGAGGCTGACAGCTGCTGCGGCTGGAACAGGCTGGGCAGTGCACTCAGCAGTACTTATATTTATCTGCGTTAAAGGATGAATGCCTGGTACACAGCCTTCTTGACTCCTGGGCATTTGTCCCTGGGTGTATACTACTCTAAATGCTGAGTGCAGCAGGTTGGAGGGCACACTGGTGACCTCTGCCTATGGCTAAATGCTAGAGCCCTATGCATCAGAGCTATATGCCCAGTATGCATGGGGCCTAAAGGGTGTACTGGCTGTCTGTGGTGATTTCTGAATTGCCATAAATAAACAGCACTTCAGAAATAGACATCCATCTCCCAACCATATTTTTTTTTATAACATGGCAATGTGGATGGGGTTACAGCAGGGGTCTTTAAACTTTGTAAACAATGGCCAGTCTACTGTCCTTCAAACTTTAGGGGGGCCAGACTATGGCTATTGGGAGTAGAAATTGTCCTGGCGTCAGTGGAGGTAAACAATGCTTCTTTGGTGTTTGTGGGAGGGATACTGCCCATCATTGGTATCAGTGGAAGGAACAGTGCCCCACCATTGGTGTCAGAAGGAATAGAGCCCATCATTGGTATCGGTTGAAAGAAAAGTGTCACGTCATTGGTGTCAGTGGGAGGAATAGTGACCCGTCATTGGTATTAGTGGAAGGAATAGTGTCCCATTATTGGTGTCAGTGGGAGGAGTAGTGACCCATCATTAGTGTAAGTGGGAGGATTAGTGCCTCATCCTTTTTATCATTGTGTGGAATAGTGCCCCAGCATTGGTGTCAATGGGAGAAAGAGCGCCCTGTTGTTGATGTCAGTAGTAAGAATTATGCCCCATTGTTGGTGTCAGTGAGAAGAATAGTGTCATGTATCAGTGGGAAGAAAAGAGCTCCAAGGACCAGATAATGGTGAACAAAGGGCCACATTTGGCCCCCGGGACACAGCTTGGAGACCACTGGGTTAGAGTATACTAGTCATAAGAGAAATTTGGTTGCTTCCACCCCATGGTGGCGCATGGTAAATTTTTGTGGGGACGTCAAACAGTGACACACCCCCCCCCCCCCCAGTCCGGTCTGGCAGTAGGTTGGGTCATCCACACCCGGGAGATGGGTTATGAGCCCAACACTTATCCCATCTATGGCGCGGGCAGAGCTTTCCTACAGGGTGGTGGCTTTCAACGTGCGTCTCCTTCTCCTAGGCCAATTGGAACGCTTCCTGATTGGCCAGGAGGAGAATCAGTGTGACAATAGCGAACATTCATTCGCTATTGTCACACAACTGGGTGGGCTCGGGGCGTGGTGCTCCTATTAGAGTCTCAGGCTCTAATCACATGCTTCAAACAAAAAATCCTGATTGGAATCCATGCGTCTGGCGCCCTGCATGTAGATTAGGGGGCAGGACGCATGGATGGGGGTGTGCCCTGCATTATGGGCCACCACTGCTGCCATCATTAGCCTCACACTCAGAATAGGTGATAAATAGGTTATAAATGCTGTATATGCCTATGTATGTCAAATCTAAGAAGCAGAAGAAGATTGTACCTAAGTTGCTGGAAGTAAACCAGATATTTTTTTCAGTGCTCAATTTAAATGTAATTTGATTTGTGCTGCCTCCACAAATAAAGTTGGATTTTAGCTTGATAAATAGGCCCTCTAACAAAAAATATGTGTTCGCTCTGATTCTCTGCTCATGAACAAAAAAACTGTTTATTTGGTTTTCCTTTCTTAGTTTTACAGATATGAGATTCCAAGTGTTGTATTTGTGACATACCATTTTCTGCTGCCAAATGGCATGTGGTGGGCCTGAAGGAAAAGAAACAGTTTTGTGGCCTGGCGAGATGCGAGGGCCTACAGATTCTTTATTTTTCAGAGGAAACACATTGGTGGGGTGCTTAGTAACCAGATGGAATGAGGAAATCTAAAAATATTTTACTTTGTAGAGCACAAAAGGCCAATGTTATTGTACACATCTGACTTTTTCATTTTTAAAGGGAATTTCACAAGCTCATTCGGTTGTTGAATACTGTGCAATAATTCCAAACTGCATACCTCCTAAACTCTCAATTTAAGAAATAACCCGATCCTCCAAAAATCCCATCATACTTTTTTCTATAGGATGGGAGGATACGGGTCAGAAGCATGTGGGTGCTTACTGCTTCCTGGCTTTTGGGGATCCTTTGGCACAATAAATATGGGAACTAACTATTTGAGGTCCCTGCTTTAAAGAATCAGAAGCCATTTAGGGAAGAAACCCCAAGGGTTCATTTTAAATGTTTCTTTTTGCCCACCACTTCTACTACATCATGCTAATTGACAGCACAGTTTATGCAGAACAGGTAAGTAGAAACCCATACTGCATCATGACCTTTGCCATTCCTGTACTTATAAAAGCCATCCAGTGGCCATCCACACATGCAAACATTTGAGTTGTAACTGCAGAGTTACCACTCTTCAACATATTATACCTAAACAAACCTATGCTAATAAAAAAAAAAAAAAAAAAAAAAGGGGGGGGGGGGGGTTGGGCCGTGCGATGTAATAAAACGTGCCTCACACAGCCCCCTGTGCACTAATCTGCAGCTCAAATCACTGTACGAGCAGCAGCAGTTTGAGCTGCAGATCAGTGTGAACGACGTGCCCTTAAAGTGGAATTTTAGTCAGAAATGAAGTCCTGCTAGATCCCTTCAGGCTGGCCCCTTTTGCAGGTAAAGTTATGTAAAACATTAAAAAGAAGTGCCTATACTATGTAAAATCCAGTAATAAATTGTCTCACCCTGCTCTGCGCATGCTCTCCATTTTTAGGCATTTTTAGCACTGGTGCCTGGAAAACACTGCATGATTTTGCACAGGAATCACACCACATTCCTATGCACATCACATGCAATGTCTGCGCAGTGCGATTTGAACCATACATTCTGTATGGCTCGCATCGCATCAACACCAAAATGGTGCATCGTGTCGTTAATCTAACATTGACACCCGCAGCAGATCACATGGACACCATGCAATTACCTGGAGGTGAGATGCCACGCGGGGAAACGCAGCAAAATTTGTATATGTCCCGCATCGCATCAGTGGGAACCAGGGCTAAGCCACTGCCGAGTCTGTAAAGGCCAATCTGCTGAGAGCCGTAAAGAAGAATTAAACCCTCCTATCCTTTACAACCAAGAAACCTGCTTCTGTTTGATCTGCAACTGGCACAATGCTGCACATGTGATCAGTTATGACACCAGCCATTTGATGGTTTGACAGTTTGGTTGAGGACACAAGCAAATGTGGCAGTTAGCAATCCCTTCCAGGAATGTAACTGTTTTTTTAAAACAGTTAAATCGATGGTTTTAGTTCCGCTTTATTATTTACTGCTGTTCAGGGGCTCTGGGCTTCAGCAAAATGGCAGCCTCCAGCAAGAAGAAACAGGAACAATGCTGGAGGCAATTTACAGTACACACTAATGTTGGTAGCATAATTATTAATGTGGAATGTATGTTCCTTGCTAAAGAACATGATCTTTTATGTAGTTGTTATGGGTAACATTCCACTTTAAGGAGGTTAGGAGTAGTAACAGCATACAGTGCAAACACTGTGTTCAGCCATGAATAATACAGCCACATTATCACGATGATGACTACAGGTGCTGTGGCTGTATCATTCATGGCTACAGACAGTGTTTGCACTGTATACTATTACTACTCTAGAAGTAGTAATAATTTACCAAACACTGTAGCCTGTGTTTCACTGTACTGTGTGCATCTTAAAATCTTACCATTAGCAGTGGTAAGTCTGCATTGGTCCTGATCAGATCTTGGCCTGCCCACCACCTCCTCCCAACAGATACAATCCCACTCTGACATAGCCCACCCCCCTCGCTCTAGCATTTATTGAAGGAACAAGGTAGCTACATACCACTCGGCCAAGGCAGCTAGTAGCTGTGGCTCTCAGTGGGCAGAACCATAATTTTACTTCTGGCAAATGCAGCAGGCCACCACCGCCTGCAAGCAGAAAAAATAAAAAATGTTCCTTGGCTGCTGTGGTAGCAACCACTTTTTGTGCCCCTATCCTGCAATGATTTTCGGCCAAGGAAAAAGCTATGGAGTTACTTCTATTTACTCCATGTGTGCAGTGTGTGTCAGGGCACAGTGGGCCCCCCTTTCCTTGAGGGCTTGTGTGTCCTGCACACACTGAACACATGGATGATACGCCACTGGTGATGTGTGTGAAATTAAAGGATTACAAAACCCAAGAATAAAATTCTAATATATTTCAGTTTAATTTAAGATTTCTTTTTTAGTTGCAGTGCAGGCAGTCCCCGGGTTACAAAAATCCGACTTACAAATGACTCCTACTTATAAACGGAGGGAGACAACAGGAAGTGAGAGGAAATCTACCTCTAGGAAGGGAAATTCACCCCTGTAAGAGTTATTATGGGAAAAAGGACATCTCCACTGAAGCTTTATCGCCAATCCTTGTTTCCACAACAACCAAAAATTTTCCAAAACCAATTGTCATTGGGACAGAAAGTGAGGTGAAATCTTCTGAACAGGGACATGGATAGCAAAACAAATGTTGCAGGGGTGTTAACCCTTCCATATGCTATCTAAAAAACTTAAAATTTATTTTTTTGGCTGGAGCTACACTTAAAAAATGTACCTGTTCCGACTTAAATACAAATTAAACTTAAGAACAAACCTCCAGACCCCATCTTCTTTGTAACCCGGAGACTGCCTCTAGTTTTCTTTTTTCAGGCTAAGAACATGGTCAGCAAATGCAAAAATTACCAAAAAATTGGTAAGTGCAAAAATTACCCACTGACTGTCAAAAGTGCAGTCTCTTTGTAAGTTCTTGTTAACTGAACAAATGCTTATCTTCCTTCAAAGCTATCTATTGTAAACTACCAGTTGCCCTGCCCCTCTGTATTTGAGATGAGAACTTTCTTGTAGTACATCAAGAGAGCAGCCTGGGTGACAACCATGGCTTCCTCCATAGATACAATGGGGAGAACATAGCCACCCAAAGGCAAGTAATATGTTATTTGTTGGGTTATGGGTGAAAATAATAGTGAAGACATCTGAAAGAAAACTTGAAGGGTTAGTTCATGTTTATCAAAACCTGCCCATGCAGATAAGGGGTGTCTGCAGAGAAAAACAAACTGTGCAGCTTTTACTAAAGTTGAATAATGCCCTTGCTATAGGTGTAGGCCATTTCCTTACCTTATGAAATCTGACCTGAAACCTCCTAGGACATTGCTAAAGAGGTTGCTAAGAGATACCTAGCTGTTACTGTTCCCTTATCTGCATAGGCAGTTTTTTGGTAAAGGTGAACTATGCCTTTAAGCATCCTCCTCATCTAAGAACTGATCAGCAGCCATAAGTTCATTTTTTTTTTGGGGTGTTTGATGCTCTTTAATTAAATTCTGCCACTGCAAAGGGATCAGGACACACACACACCAAGTACTGAATGTCCATTACCCGCTGTCTATATTGAATTACAGATTGCTACTAGTTGTTTCTGGTGTGTTTTTTCTAGGGCTCGCTCACATCATACATGCATGAAAACTGATGGGAAAACCAAGCAGATTTCACTTGCAGAGACATGAGTTTATATCAGTTTCACATAAATTTACATCAGTTTTCCTGCATGTTTTAGGGAGTTTTTATGCATGTTGACATCAGTTTTCATTTGTGTCAGTTATGTGCCCTGTTCACACCACAGTGTTGATGTTTTTTTCCATGCAGGAAACTGCATACACGTTGCAGATTCCAAAAAATCCTCATGTGCTGCCAGTGTTGTGGTGTGAACAGGGCACATAGATAACAATTGTTTTGTTTTTTTGTGCCCTTGCAGAACACGTGCAGAAAAACTGATGTCTCTGCACCATGGTGTGAACGGGGCCTCACTGTTGCCAAGTAACTAGACGGATAATTTATAGAGATGGGCCCGCGGTTACGTTCGACTCGAACATCAGGCGTTTGCCCGGTCGTCAAATTTAGAACATTATGGGGCGTTCGCATCGACTTCGCTGCCGCGGAGAGCGCCCCATAATGCATTGCACGCAGACGGCGCGCACAGCTCCTCCTCCACGGGAGGGCTCCCTCCATCTGCCCGCTGTTTGTCATGACAGTT
Source organism: Glandirana rugosa (assembly GCA_018402905.1). Taxonomy (NCBI): domain Eukaryota; kingdom Metazoa; phylum Chordata; class Amphibia; order Anura; family Ranidae; genus Glandirana; species Glandirana rugosa. The sequence goes on from BLSH010490079.1 coordinate 1,934,457, forward strand.
TATTTATATGGCAGGGCAGGGCCACCGGCAACGTGAGCGACCCCACCCCTTCTGACTTCATGTGACGTCAGAGGGGGCGGGTCATGCGCGTACATCACTGAGTGGCCCCGTCCTGCCATATAAATAAAGTTTCACAACAAACAGAGCTCAGTCGGCGTGATTGACGATGGATTACAACGCACCGTGATTGACGATGGATTACAACGGGGGGACACTTATTTTTATTTTTTAATAAAGGAGTTGTCCCTAATTGTCTCCTGTGTTTTTTTCTTTTTTTGACATTTTTGATGAATTGGTAGGGGTATGATGTACCTGATACTAATTCACATAGGGGGGGGGGTCGGGATCTGGGGGCCCCCTTATTAAAGGGGGCTTCCAGATTCCGATAAGCAACCCACCCGTAGACCCCCACAACCACAGCCCTGGGTTGTGAGGAGGAAGCTCTTGTCCCCATCAACATGGGGACAAGGTGCTTTGGGGTGGGGGGGGCGCAGAGCCCCCCCTGCCCCAAAGCACCCATACTCCCCATGTTGAGGGCATGTAGCCTGGTATGGTTCAGGATGGGGCACTCGCTCACATGCTCGGCTGCATGCTCAGATAAGGTTCTGGTTTGGATTTTAGGGGAGACCCCACGTCAATTTTTTTTTTTAATTTTGGCACGGGATTCCCCTTAAAATCCAAACCAGACCTGAAGGGCTTGATATGGACTGGGGGGGGGGGGGGGAGCACGCAGATTTTTTCAGTGATTTTTCTGTATATTGCCAGGACCCGGCAAAACATTACAACCGCGATAATAAATGACAATTTTTCCTTCACAAAGTTAATTTTGCTCTGGCTATGTTCTAAACATAACAGAGATGCGCCCTTTTACAGACAGACTAAGGGACCCCCGGGCACATTATTAAAAGGAATATTTCATTTTTATTGTTTCACTTTAAGCATTATTAAAATCACTGCTCCTGAAAAAGTGATTGATTTAAAACCTTTTTTTGCATTGATACATGTCCCCTAGGGCAGGACCCGGGTCCCCATATACTCTTTAGGCCAATAACTTACATATAAACCTTTAAAATTAGCAATTTTGGTTTTTCATGCTTGGGTCCCATAGACTTGTTCAAATGTCCGCACAAATTTTTGCCTGTTCGCATGATCTGGTGTAACCGGGGGGGGGGGGGGGGTGTTCAGCCCA
>BLSH010490079.1:1935655-1946839 GCA_018402905.1 Glandirana rugosa
ATACATACCTCTTTAATATTTTGACTAGGTGGGGTCCACGGTCTAAAAGATCCATACGGTGACGGACAGTCGTGTACTTTATCCAACGGAGTCTCGTCTTTTATTTTCCCCGAAGGATAACGGAAATATTTGGATATTTAATAATCCCTACCCGACTTGTGGGGGGCCAAGGTGGTCTAGTACGCTTGACGGTTTTTTAAACACGCTTGTAAACTTGTTCAGATACCCTGGACTTGTACTTTTTAGTTTTCACGAGTAAAATTTTCAAATATACATTCAATAACCGGATTTCTCACATACCCCTGGGTCCAGGACGGGATCCCCTGTACATAGTTACGTTTTTTTCCAAAATTTAGTTATCCCAAAAGTCCTCGTCACTAAAATTATTACAAAATTCTTGTTCAAATGTTCGCACAAATTTTTTGGCAGTTCGCATGATCTGGTGGAACCGGGGGGTGTTCAGCCCATCCCTAATAATTTATAGGTTTATAAAGGCAATAGGAAGCCCATTTTTGTTTCTGCTCTGTGGCGACCTATTTCATGTTCTGACAGGCAGTGGCATACCTAGAAAATCTGGCACCTGGGGTGGATCAGTTTTATAATTTCTCCATACATAAAAATTATTTTTAGTACTAATCATGAATTTAAATATTCACATTTGCTGGGGGTGGGAGCAGAATTGGTCGGTGGAGGACAAACAGCAGCTGTGAGTATGTTTGCAACTTTGTGCAGAGAGACTGAACAAAGCAAATCGATCCGCCTGGCGTGCAGGACACTGCGCAATGGCGCCTCCTACTGCATGAAAGATAATATACAGCAAACATACATTTTTACACATACTTTTATGTAAACCAGCTTAATTCATCCAGAAAGTCCATTTTGGCTATAAACAGGGAAGTCATTATGTCAGCACACTGAAAAAATATACATAGCTACAATAACAGTTAGTTTAATTTCCTTACTCAAATACTGGGCATTTCCTCAGGGCTCCAAAAGTAGTTAAGCACTGCAAAAGTAATTTTAGTCACCTTATGACCCCTGCTGTGCGGCAAACCCATTGTTTTATTAGTGGCAAATTACAGGTTCATTTGAAGGGATAATACTTGTATTGCTAAAAGATAAAACATAAAAATAAAATGGACAGTATAAGCAAACTCATTTGAAGAAAGGTCACATTTGAGCGGCAGGCTGTACATTTTGTGAAATGGTATTTTTTTGTTTTTATTTATTTCTCTTTTAGCCAAGCATCACATAAAGAAGCATATATTATTACTACTGAATGTAGTGCGTTGCTTGGAGAGCTGCATTCAAGTCTTTAAATTGACACTGATTTCCCCAAATGCTTTGCTGCCATCTGGTGGCAAAAAAATGTTATAACACTTAATTTCAGACCTACAATTTGAAATGTACTCAAACTGAAAAAGACAAAATTAAAAATGACATCTATAATGCAGCCTGTCAATAGCTGTCCTCCCTGTAATATGCGTTAACTGCTTAAAAATGTAAGTCTACGTGTCCAGCCTGCACAATACACCCTCACTCTTTTTATTAATGCTCCTACCAAAGGCCTGGTACATTCTAACTCAAAAATACTACAAAGAGATACATTTTACAATGCACAATACTGAATGTGTACACAAATTCTTGTTGGTGCAGTCTGGAACTGAAATATGTCTGTGAGAGTGTGGAATGTATTTTGACTTGCTTGCATGATGGATTTGGATCAGTCCACATAAAGGACCAATGTAGCAAGCATATGAGCCAAAGGCCATTAGGCATATGAGCCTTTTAGTCCATATACTTGCCAACACTATGCTGATTTTTAAGTGGGAGCTAGGTTTTGCCACCTGTCCAGGATACACCTGGACAGTCCAAGTTTTGAATCATGTGTCCAAGTTTCAGTCCTTCTGAAACCTGGACACATTATTCAAACATGAATGTAGCTCAGGACATGGCCTGACAGGAGGGTGAGGGGGCACTATGTGCGGTGCATTATTATTCTCTTCGGAGTGGTCACAGGTGTCCCAGGTCTGTTACAATCCCATAGTGTATACTAAAAAAAAAAATGCTGTGCACCACTAAAGTGTTTGGCTTGAAGAAAAAGTGGCAACCCTAGTGGGAGCCCCAAAACATTGTGCCCTCCTACAGTTGGATGCAGCTAATTTTCAAAGTAAAATTAAAACTATACAGAAAGACACAGCTATTAAAGAAAACTTTAATATAAAAAAAACTATCCACCATTTAAACCCTTTCATAGAATCATAAACCATAACCTTCAACAGTCCAGTGCTGTCAATACCTTGTCTTCGCCCTATCATTTAAAAATCAGGGAACAAAATGTACCAGGTAGAGCTACCGAATGACAGCTCATAGAGGAGTTATAGGGAGCTGGGAGTTTTTTATGGCTCTCAATGTAACAACCAATTTACAGACAAGGACAGTTTGTTTAGCTAAGCCTTGCATACTGGTATAGAGTTCAGTAGAACCCTATCCCAAAGACTCAGTCCACCTATAACTGATATATTGATCTTGGGTGGATTCTGTGCCCAAGGATAAACATTCAGAATTAACCCTAACAGGGCTGATATAGCAAACCCTGACTTTTCACGTATAATCTGTGAGGCAGGATCTTAGCACAGTGGCTAAGTGGTTAGCACTTTCACCTAGCAGCACTGGGGTCATCAGTTCAAATCCCACCCATGATACTATCTGTATGAAGTTTGCATGTTCTCCCTGTGCCTGTATGGGTTTCCTCCCACACTCCAAAGACATGCTAGTAGGTTAACTGTCTCCTGTCTAAATTGGCCCTAGTATAATATGTATGAATGTGAGTTAGGGACCTTAGATTGGAAGCAGGGATTGATGTTAATGTATAGTATATGTAAAGTACTGCACAAATTAATGGTGCTATATAAGTACCTGAAATAATAATAATACATTGCAATCACTCTGATTATAATGTCTGTTATCACTTTACCTATAAGGCCTACAAGCAAATCAGCTCTGGGCATAAAGAAGGGCAAAAACAACATCACCACACTTCTAAAAGAACCCCAGCCCATTACCAAGGGGCAACAGGCTCTTCACCTCCAGGCCCTGTAGAAATGCAGGTACCTCCTAACTTTCTGAGATAGTCTCTTTAGAGATTCAGTCAGCTCCCAACTTGCTGAGAAAGTCAACATCATACAAAAAAAACAAAATTACTTAAAATGGTTCAGGTCAGTGGCAGCCTGTCCATTGGGGGCTCACAGGTACCGTCCCCCTTATCCATGCGTCCAGCCCCCTAATCTACATGCAGGGCGCCGGGCGCATGGGTTCCAATCTGGGCTTTTTTTTTTAAGCACATGATTAGAGCCAGAGGCTCTAATAAGCTTCAAAAAGGCTCTAATAAGCTTCATAAGCTTCACACAATTGTGTGACAATTGCAAATGAATATAACCCGACCAACCGATAGCATGGAGGGGTATGTTTGACACCCCCACCCCAAAAAAAAACTCCAGTTGCCACTGATTCAGGCATTTAAAAATGTGATCATAAACAAAATTATGTCTTGTTTGTAGAGAATGTTAGAAATAATCATTACTTTTCAGTCATACTTGAAGGCAAAGCAATAACCAAGTATACTGATATGACAGAAAAATGAGTATAAGTCTACTAATTTATAGCTAGATTGAAAGAAACAAACAAGTATGCATTTAGAAATGAATCAGGAGATGGACCATTGAAATCCTTTAATTGCACCTCAGTGTGATTTCTCCCTCTATATAATCAGTCAAACAATAAAGTACCAATAGATGCAGATGGAAACAGTAATCATTGCCCCTTTTTAAGCATATGAATTTTTTAATTGATTTAAAAAAAATGTATCTATACAAAATAGCTATAGTATTTACATATGAAAATGTAGTCAGTATCTGATGTGAAGTACACAGAACCAAAGCCGCAACTATTAGCCTTTTCAAACAAGGCATTTTAATTTTATATGGTGCAGGTAGTCTGCAAAATAAGTCCATGGTCAAATTCATCTCGACTTGGCTGTTCTTTATTCTAAAGCTTAATAGGATGTTTAATGCTTCCTGTACTTAAAAATGTCATCTACATATTTCTGAGTTGTTAGTACAATAGGGCTATAATATCACCTTTTCCTTCTTTACAGAGAAGCTCGCCAACTGCTTTCACCAGTACAAGCTAAACACGGAGTTCTGTAAGTGTGCAAATAATAGGAGCAAATATGCAGTTTCTATCTGACTTTGACCTTGTTTAAACCTGGTTTTACAATGACTGATGTAGTAATACAACACTAAATACTAGGTATTTCAAAAGCCACTAAAAGATGTCACTTTAATTATACTTTTTGCATTTTCTACATGTACATTGCATATGAGATAATTATCACTAGTTAAACAAATGTCTGTATATGGGGCCAGGTCCGTCTTTAATACTGATTGGGCCATGGGCAAACATTTTCTTGGGCCCCACCCCCCCATGCAATTTCGATCCCCTCCCCATCATTACACAGGACTCCCTCCCCCATACTACCTAAATCACTACATAGGACCCCCTCCCCCCATACTACGCCCATCACTACACAGCCCCCCTCCCCCATACTACCCCCCATTATTACACAGGATCCCTCCTCCACAATTCACCCATCATTACACAGCCCCCCCCCCCCATACTACATTGCCACTCATTAACCATCAGCAAGCTGCTGTTTCTGCAGAAAGGAGGGGTATTGCCGAGGGTGGAGAAGCAGGGAGGGCTGTTATTATTGGTGGTGGAGAAGCAGGGAGGGGGGTTATTATTGGGGGGTGGAGAAGCAGGGAGGGGGGTTATTATTGTGGGAGTAAAGGCAGGGAGAGAGGTTATTATTGGGGGTGGAGAGGCAGACAGAGGGGTTATTGTTGGGGGTGGAGAGGCAGGGAGAGGGGTTATTATTGGGGGTGGAGAGGCAGGGAGAGGGGTTATTGTTGGGGGGTGGAGAGGCAGGGAGAGGGGTTAATATTGTGGGTGGAGAGGCAGGGAGAGGAGTTATTGTCGAGGGTGGAGAGGCAGGGAGAGGGATTGTTGTTGAGGGTGGAGGGGAGCTGATAAGCATTCTAGGTGATAGCATGGTGCAGGTGACAGGTTCTCTTTAAAAGAGACACCAGGGTTCTGTTATACCCCTAATGTTGCGCTTGCGCCTTGTTTAAGCCAATCAAGCACAGGCTGTGTTTGATTAGCTCCCTCACAGGCCAGAGATTGGGCTAGAATCAGATTGACAGTTCTAAACCCGAAAGTGATCACAACTCAGCATGTCCAGGTTCATTCCTCACAGATGAAGTCAGCAAATGCATGTTTGCTGTTCCCCCTTCACTCTCCATCCTGAAACCCACCATGGAGGGTACAGATAGGCCCAGGGGACCAAGACATTATTGTACATGTAGAAGTGATTTACTTTTACAAGAAAGTCAGCAGCTCACTTTGGGTACCCATGTGAGGAATATGGTAAATACTTACACTCCAGCCACTTGTGGTTCCACACATCTCTCTAAAAGAAGAGAAATCACCATCTGAAGGCTTTTTCAGAAACTGACACTTCCAGGAATGTCGATCTCTGGTCCTTTGGTGCACTCAGAGGTTCCTCACATCAACCCCTCCATTACTGTAAATATGAATGTGTGTAGCCATACACTCTGGATGAACAGGGCAATGATGGAATGAGTATCAACAGAGCAAACAGAATTGCAAACCGTTTGGTTAGTTAAACAGTTTCCATACATGTCTTTTAAATGTAATCATACAGTAATCTACAGGTATTCTTTCCTAAATTTCACCACTAAATAACAGTGGCAGCTGGTGAAATTTTAGGATTGGGGGGGGGGGGGCAGACCCCACCCTTCCTTTTTGATCCCTCCCACTTCTCATAAGCCCCACCCTTATAGAATCCACCCATTGTGTCAGGAGTATACAGCCCAGCAACACCAGATAGGGGTATACAGCATCACCAGATAGGAGTATACAGCATCACCAGATAGGAGTATATACAGCATCACCAGATTGGGGTATATACAGCATCGCCAGATAGGGATATATACAGCATCGCCAGATAGGGGTATATACAGCATCGCCAGATAGGAGTATATACAGCATCACCAGATAGAGGTATATACAGCATCACCAGATAGGGATATATACAGCATCACCAGATAGGGGTATATACAGCATCACCAGAGGGGTATATAAAGCATCACCCAATAGAAGTATATACAGCACCACCAGATTGCGGTATATACAGCATCGCCAGAGAAGTATATACAGCATCACCAGAGGGGTATATACAGCAACAGAGGAGTATGTACAGCATGACCAGAAGGGTGTATACAGCATCACCAGAGGAGTATATACAGCATCACCAGAGGAGTATATAGCATCACCAGAGGAGTATATACAGCATCACCAGAGGAGTATAGCATCATCAGAGGGGTATATACAGCATCACCATAGGAATAAATAGCATCACCAGAGGTGTATATAGAGCAGGGATATGCAATTAGCGGACCTCCAGCTGTTGCAAAACTACAAGTCCCATGAGGCATAGCAAGACTCTGACAGCCACAAGCATGACAATCAGAGACAGAGGCATGATGGGACTTGTAGTTTTGCAACATCTGGAGGTTCGCTAATTGCTTATCCCTGATATAGAGCATCACCAGTGGGGTATATAGTATGACCGGAGGAGTACCAGCATCCATTCCATCTACCCCCCGCCGTAGGGCTCGCAGCACTGACAGTACCCCCCAGGGCAGTCAGGACATCAAAGTCCCGCATTTACCCCATCTAGGAGCGGACAGCAGGCAGGCAGCAAGCAGTGTCCTTGGGGAGTGGCTTGGCTTTGGCCTTGCACCCCCCTCCTCCTCAGAGAAAGGCGTTCAATAGGATCGACTGTCTTCTCTGCCAACCGGGAAACCGGTAAATTGTGATGTAACTGTACTGTCTGCCTTCATTTTTGTAAAGCGCTGCGCAAACTGCTGGCGCTATATAAATCCTGTATAATAATAATAATAATAATAATACCGGCGCTTCTTGACTGGCGGAGAGCGGTTCAGTGTTAGAAAGGCAAATATTAATTTGCCTTTCTAAGGGCTCGTGGCAGCACACTCTGTGCCACAAGCCACACTATGTTGAAGCCTATTAGAGCCTATGGCTCTAATGAGATGCTTCAAAGAAACCCCCCGCTGTGGTAATTCATGCGGCCGACGCCTCGAAGGGGTCAGCCGCATGAATAGGGGGTGGTCGCTGGCGGCCATGATAGATTCATGCTATACATGAATCTTTCCATAACATATAAGGGGTGGCGAAGACAGAGGGGGCGGCGCCCGTGTGCCCTCAATAGACGGGCCGCCCCTGCTAAATAATATAATCACTAGGACAGTTTGCAGTTTATTCTAAAATTAGTATTGGAGCCAACCGATTAAAAACTGATCAAAGCATAGTTACATAGTTGGTAAGGTTGAATAAAGACCCTGGTCCATTCAGTTCAGCCTGTGTGTGTGTTTATATCACTACCAATTTCAGTATACCTGTACACTGTGTTCACCAAGAAACACATCTAAAAGTTTTTGAATTTTCTACACTCCCCCCTGACTCCAATAACTGTAGTGGGGAGTTCCATATCTTTACTACTCTAACAGTAAAGAACCCCTAACGCAGTTTACAATTGAACTGCATCTCAACCAACTTCATTGTGTGGCCACAATGAAAGCAGGTTTGGTTCACATGTTATGCGATTCGCATGTATATGAACTCAGCCTTAAATATACTCATCAGTGTTGATACGGCTCCCCCTGGTGACTGCTTATATTATTGCGTTTAGTAAGTAAAGCTGAAAGTTACACTACACCCCAAACACATACATATAGATTGATGAGTTATATACTTCTGAATCAGAATGAACCTAAAGTATATATTCGTATTATTAGGATACCACAATCTGTATACCTGCCTCTACGGTCTGTCCTGTGCCGGTCTTGGATTTGCCTCTGGGTTCCCACGGTGTGAATCGGGCCTATTCTTTTTTTCTTCCCAATATTCCATCTTGATGCATATTACATGGTTTAGGTCTGGATCCTGAAAGACTGATGCTTTCCTGGAGGGTTTGATTGATTGTTCTCAAAACTATAGATGTGCATGCTTATCTCATGTATTCATGACATATGACTCTTAAAAAAAATGTTTTTTTCCTTCTTAACCACTTCAGCCCCAGAAGGATTTAACCCCTTCCTGACCAGAGCAAATTTTGCGATTCGGCACTGCCTCTCTCTAACTGAGAATTGCACGTGCAATGTTGTACACAAATGAAATTCAGGTCCTTTTTTTCCCACAAATAGAGCTTTCTTTTGGTGGTATTTGATCACCTCTGCAGTTTTTATTTTTTGTGCTATAAACCAAAAAAGCGACAATTTTGAAAAAACCCAATATTTTTTACTTTTTGCTGTAATACATATCCAAAACAAATATATATAAAAACTCATTTATTCATCAGTTTAGACTTTTTTGGGACCATTGACATTTACACAGCGATCAGGTCCAAAAATAGCCACTGATTACTGTATAAATGTCACTGGCAGTGAAGGGGTTAACACTAGGGGGGCAATCAAGGGGTTAAGTGTGTTCCCTTACTGTGTTCTAACTGTGTGGGGGCTGAGCTGGGAGGGGCATGACAGATGTAACTGATCCCGATCACAGGGATCAGTTTATCACTGTCATGCCACCTGTCATAAAGGGGACCGCTGTGTTTACATCGCGGTTCCCCGTTCTTCCTTTGTAGAAGGCGATCGTGAGTCGCCGGCGGACATCGAGTCCGCCAGACCCATGGGCACACTCACGCAGCGTGCGGCGGGTACGAGAGCGTGCAGCCGGTGGCACGCGGCTGCCTGCAACTGCGCGAATCGCCATTTATAGACGGCGATTTACGCAGCGGAGCCACACTGCCACACTGCCACTGTCTTTCTACGCGTGGCGGTCGGCAAGTGGTTACTAGTATCCCTTGCATATATTTCCTGATGAAGCCAGGATGGCGAAACATGTAGAAGACTACAGTGCCTTGAAAAAGTATTCATACCCCTTGAAATTTTCCACATTTTGTCATGTTACAACCAAAAACGTAAATGTATGGGGAGTGACCGGATGAGGCTTTGAGTGGATGCGTTGGGAGAGCTCCTGCCATCCTGACTGTCTCCTGATTAGCCCCTATGATGCCGGCTCTGGTGACCGGAGATTGTCGCTGATTCGGTGGGGAACAGTGGGCGGGAACAGTCCAGCCTCGTCCCGTTGGATCCCTTAGCAGCCAGAGGATTAGAGCACGGCTCTGGCTCCAGAGCGGAAAAGGCAGTCGTCTTGTTTCACCCGATTCTTGTCCTGTTTGATATATCCTCGGCTACAGTGACGGCACTACTGTGGTGTCTTTTGCGGTGTCCCTCCTCAGCTTTCTCTGCTTCCACAGTGGCCGGCCGGGACTAGCGTGTGTGTGTGTGTGTGTGTGTGTGTGTGTGTGTGTGTGTGTGTGTGTGTGTGTGTGTGTGTCGTACTCCCCGTGGCCCCTGGCTTGTTTGCCTGCCGGTCTATCGGCTACCAGTGGCCCCTTGGAGATCGGTGGAGATGTGTGGACACACCAGATAACCTCAGTGACGAATGGATAGCCAAAACTTGAGGAGGTGAGCAGCGGCCATCTTGCTACACCCTGTCATATCTCTATGGTCTTTCGATTTTTGACTGTGCTATTACTATATTACATATACTATATTACATCTTTTGGATATCTATCTGCACCTCCATTATATCCCATTTTAGTCTCAATTTTGCCTATAAGGGGAAATAAATACTGTTTCTATTTTTTTTGTGGGAGAAAGAACGGCTCCCTGGCTGGGGATAAATGTCTCAGCCTCCGACCCGCTCAGTAACATCCAGCAAGTCAGTGCCTGATTCTTGCTCTGTGACAGCTATTTTACCTATAAGGAAGGCAAAAATAACAAAAACAGGGATGCCTACAACACTACAGCCCTCCAGTGATGCACCAACAGGCCTATCTGTTCCCCATGTAGAAGATTCCTCTTCAGCTGCAGCTATTCTGACAGCTATTAGGGAGTGTAAAGAGACTCTCAGGGAGAAAATAGACCTGTATACAAGTAATAGGTGCAACATCTAAGATGCAATAGTCCCCACAGTCCAGTTCATAGTATACATCAAGTTCATAGGTAGCTTTACCAAGCATACCAGTGGGTTAACAGTGGCTCCAGAACATAGGTCAGCCTCATAAGGGACCAGAAGCAGAGTCCCAGAAAACTGCAAGAGACAAAGGAAGGGAGAGAGGCGCCTCTAAGTGCAGACCACAAAGATTTTACTGAAAAACAGCAAATTGGCAACACACATAGGACAGAATATCAAAAGCACATCAATGGAGTTGGTGTGTGGGAACAATCTTCAGTGCAGAGTCCACACACAGGAGTTGGCAACACAGCTGATTGGCGATGGGAAATCCCTGTCCGTAAATAAAGCTGGCTGGCAACTAGGGAGCCCAAAGTGAGGCATGGATCGCAAATGCCAGGCCCTGGAGTGATGACGTCACTTGTCCATGACGCGTTTCCTGAGTCTGTGGGATGCGGGTGACATGGCAGCCGCACTCCTTTCTCAAGCTGACCACTTAGACCAACAGGGACAGTTAAAAACATGACTAAAGGGGCGTAATTAACAGACATAGGAACGGGAAGAGGGAATACAATTTAGAAGCAGAATGGTATGTGCAGTGCAGGCCGCACGGGGTCTGGGGAGCTGATACATAAGGCTAAATAGAACAAATCCGAACTAACAGGATCAATATAAGGAACGGACAGTTCATGGAACAATTAACTAAAGAGATAATATATGTTGACTGTGTGCCACCCATATACATACATGTGACAAAAAATGCAGACTATGGTCAGGGAAAAAGAAAAAATAATTAATTATATATAAATTAATTAGATAATAAAGTGATAATGAATTTATACCTAGAGGAAAAATTGCACAAAAAAAAATACATTATCATCAATACTATATGCAAAAAATATATGTGTATATATATATATATATATATATATATATATATATATATATATATATATATGTGGAGAATTATTATAATACGCAAAATTAATTATATATAAA
>BLSH010490079.1:1946849-1974902 GCA_018402905.1 Glandirana rugosa
ACATCAATACTATATGCAAAAAATATATGGATATATATATATATATATATATATATATATATATATATATGTGGAGAATTATTATAATACGCAAAATTAATTATATATAAATGATTAATAATACTACAAATGTATGTCAAGATGAGGAATGTACTATGTGTAGATGGGAGATATATCATTAAAGATACATAAACACATATATCTATATGGATGGCACCCAATACAGCCAAGGCTGAGACTATTTGATTAGTATACGGTATCTTTCAACACACTGCTAGGCTGAATCACCTGAGATAAGAGGAATAAAACATATAAAATGATATGTAAAAAGGACAATAATGCAAAATTAGATAAAATACAGAATATGGAACAAAAGGGCCGAAGACACGTGAATAAGGAACCTACTACGCCTACTACCCCCAGGAATTATAAGATATCTGGAGAAGGGAAGAGGAATCAATTGGTAAGTATTACTAGAATATAGAACCAAAGGTAACAGTGAAACTACTCAAAAAGCGGGAAGAAAAAACAAATTAGGGTAAAATTAATAATAATGATAATTAGTTATGAGTAAAAAGACAGATAATTAAATAATTTTACAGAATGGTTGAGTTTTCAATACCTATATTGAGTTCCCCTGGCGAGAGCACATCTAAGCTGTAGATCCAGAACGTTTCCCTAGCACACAATTTTTTGAAATGTCTTGGGGAGCACAGGAGACGTATAGAGGAGGGCAAAGATCCACATAGTGTACCAGGCCATTTTGCAGAGGCACACAAAAAAATCTACTGTGGTCCTCCAAATCTGCGTGATAGAGCAGATTCCAGCAACTTTATCTGCTGCAGAGTGTTTCAAAAAATTGTGTACGCTAAGAGAACTATTTTCCTCTACTAGGATCTCTAGAAAACACGCTCACGGACCTTATTGAGCTACCCCGAGTATCAACTACAGCCTCTCCCCCCTCTTGCTCCAGACTATAGACCTAAGGTGGGAGTAGGGAAGCTGTCCCGAGGGGGGTCGATCCCTTCCCTCTCCTCTTTTTTTTTCACTTCCAGGATCTATTTTTCTTTGTTCTTGGTATATAGGATAAGTATACTATTGTTGCTTATTTTTGTGTAGCCCCACCCCCACAGGAGCCGCTTAAGTATGTTCAGTCTGTTACTCTGCCTCTCAACACCCTAAAGAACTGTCCCAGCCCCTCTGGCACACCTGGTAATAATGTGAGTGCAAGGATCAATGAGAAACACACACGTTATTATAAAACACAGAAATTGTCTTTACTGTAGTATTTCTGTGGATAAGTAATAGCCATTGGCAATATTCTCAAGGAATACAATAGAAGAACACTAACTGAAATTATGAGTAATATAGCTCAACGGTACATTTTGGCTGTTCTCAGGCGATTCAGAACCTTAAAACAACCCCAAGAGCAGAGCAAACACTTTAACCACTTGCCGACCGCCCGCCGCAGCGTGATGGCGGCAAGGTGGCTTGTTATCGCGAACCGCCGTCACAGGACAGCGGCCGCGATAACTAGCATTGTGAGCGCGCGCCGCCGGAGGTGTGCTCGCGCTCTCACTGTGTTCGGGGGGAGCCAGGGAGCGGGTAGGGTGGACTCGATCGCCGCCGGCTACCCATGATGGCTCCCCCCGCACTGAAAGAACGGAGGTCCATGTATGTAAACACGGATCTCCTTTCTGTTGAAGGGGGAAGGGCGGTGATCACAGCCTTCCTGTATATGGAAGGCGTGATCATCCCCTTTCCCCAGCCAGGGCAGCCCACACACAGTTAGAACACGCCCAGGGAACACTGTTAACCCTTAGAGCGCCCCCTGCAGGTTAACCCCTTCACTGCCAATGGCATTTACACAGTAATCAGTGCATTTTTATAGCACTGATCGCTGTATAAATGCCAATGGTCCCAAAATGGTCCGACATGTCCGCTGCAATATCGCAGTCTCGCTAAAAATCGCAGATCGCCGCCATTTCTAGTAAAAAAAAAAAAAAGACCCAGAAATGAATTCTCATCATCCGTAAACGCGGCAACTTTTGCGCAAACCAATCAATAAACGCCGATTGCTTTTTTTTTTTACCAAAAATATGAGGAAGAAAATAAATCGGCCAAAACCCATAGAAAAAAATGTTTTTTTATATTTTTTTTGGATTTGTATTTTATCAAAAAGTAATAAATTTGGGTTTTTTTGCAAAATTGTCGCTCTTCTTTTGTTTATAGCGGCAATCAGAAATGACGCAGAGGCGATCAAATACCACCAAAATAAAAGCTCTATTTGTGGGGGAAAAAGTACGCAATTTTAGTTTGGGTACAACGTTGCATGACCGCGCAGTTGTCAGTTAAAGCGACGCAGTGCCGAATCACAAAAAGTGCTCTGGTGCTAAGGTGGGAAATCCTTCCGGGGCTGAAGTGGTTAATAACAATAAAGTCACAAAAATGGCAATGGCTCTATGAGTCCAGGCAGGAGGAAAGTAGAAGACTGAGCCTCTCTGTGTCAGATCCCTCTCTTCTGTCTCCTGATATCACAGGCCCAATAACAAACACTGTACCCAAATCAACAGTCAATATCTTAACTTTCCAGATGAGCTGTCCCGCACACCCACTGCATATACAGAGCCCTGGATATGTGTGTGCGAGGCTGTATGGTAATAGTAACTACAGTCCCTTTGAAGTTAAATAAGTCTTGGCTTCTTCAGCTAGCCACTCTCCTTGGTGCACTTAAATTACTGGGTAGCAGGCCCAAATAACATAACTGACCCGGACCGTAAATTGAACAATGCAAGATTTTCCTCAGCAGGATGAAAGGACAATGGCATCTGTACAAGTGTCTTTTTATCTAAATGACCTTGTATCCTGAGGCACTACAAGTATCAGAAAGATGACTACTAGCAATGATGTCTGTATACAGTGTTCAATATAACTCTGTCTGTGCAGTGTCCTTGTTTCCTGCAAATGGGCCCAGCCCTCTCACCCAATCCTGTGATCGATCAAGGCCCAAACAAACTTCCTGGGACAGGCAGGCTTTCCTGGTGGTGACTGATCACCTCACACTGGAACGCTTCTCTGTCGATGCAGGTGTGCCTGGATGTGCACCTGAGATCCTCTCTCCCTCAAGCTGGATGTCCCAACCGGTCCCAGAGTCCTAAGATCGCATGGTGGAAAGACCCAAGAGGCAGCACCGCTCATTTAGGTCTTTTCTCTTCCTCTGCCACACTTTTTCTAAATTCTCCTAAATTCTCTACACAGATTACATTAAGCTCAGTCTGTGAAACAAGAAGGGGGAGAAATTCTCCCGCAGGGGCTGACAGGTGCCTTTTTTCCTTTATAGAAGAACCAGTGTATGTACAGCGGCCAACCTGCTATATGTTTTTTTGGTATAAGGCCTTCTGTACGCCTGCTTTTTTTTTTGTTTTTTTGGATGGTGTTAGAGAAAGGCAGGGAGGATGTATTAACACCCGTGGGTTGTGTTTTTGTTGTTTGTTCACATACATTGTGTTTTTTTTTTAATTTCCTTGAAATGTGGTTATTTAAATGTTTGCCACTCTTAAGATTCACCACCTTGCAACACAATCCATCATTTAAGCATTATGTTTGTTACTCTCTAGATGACATTATGTGATCAACAGGTATTTTCTATTTTGTCATGGAATGTCCGTGGCCTTAAATCAAAATTTTAAAAAGCATTGCTATTTAAGTATTTGAAAATCCATTCCCCGCATATAATGCTACTTCAAGAAACACATCTTACGGGCAGCAAGCTTTTAGCATCAAAGAAGTCTTGGGAACAGAAGGCCTATCATGCTACATATTCTACTTTTTCTAGAGGGCTTTCAGTGTTGATTAGTAAGACTTTACCATGCACGGTGGAAAAATGTACTCTCTGATCCCCAGGGTAAATATGTGTTGACAACAAACAGCCAAGGAAAAATCCAAGGAAAAAACTAAGCTCTACTTACCAACCAGCTTAAAACCAGCCAAACTGACCTGTCTAACAGTATGCGTTAATTTGTTTCTAATGCATACTGTTAGACAGGTCAATTTGGCTGGTTTCAAGCTGGTTGGTAAGTAAAGCTTGGTTTTTTCCTTGGATTTTTCCTTGGCTGTTTGTTGTCATTTGATGCCCTCTAATGCTCCTTGCTATATAGACCAGTTATAGACGGAGGCAGCGGCTTACTTTTTGCTTACTTGATTTTGCTCAGGTAAACGCACTGACACCTTTGCAACCATTGTGCTATGCGCTGGGTGTCCCTCAACCTTTATGGATGGTTGGACCCCCTCCAGCCCATCTACCTTCATCTATCTCATCAGAATGTATGTGCTCCCAATGTGGAGTCTCTCGTAAGTTAGAGATAGGGACTAGAGGTCACATGGAGCCTTCCTGTGGGAGCTAGAGGAGCTTACACATGCATTTGAAAATGTGTGTAACCAATCCCCTGTTTTTAATGTATACTGTTAGACAGGTCAATTTGGCTGGTTTCAAGCTGGTTAGTAAGTGAAGCTTGGTTTTTTACTTGGATTTTTCCTTGGCTGTTTGTTGTCACTTGATGCCCTCCAATGCTCCTTGCTATATAGACCAGTTATAAATGGAGGCAGCGGCTTACTTTTTAAATACGTGATGGCTGTGTTTCTCCTGTGGAGTCAGAGATATATAGTTGTTAGTGTGTATGTCCTGCCCCCCTTCTTAGGGACCTTTCTATATAATCTCATAGAAAAAAATTCCATGTATGGTCTAGCCATACATACAAATAAAGGGCTGCGCTAGGTTAATATTAGAGCCGGTCCCCACCCTACACCAATGGAGACATAGGATTGTATGAAAACCATGGTCTAGCCAAGCTATTGATAATGGGAGATTTTAACGCTACACTTGATCCTGTTTTGGATAAACGAACTTCCCCCAAATATTTCTCCAGAGAGCTTTCAAGAGAGCTTGGGCCCAGACAGTAGGCCTGGTAGAGGTTTGGCGATGGAAAAATCCATTAACTAAATCATATTCTTGCTTTTAGATTTCGTATAAGACTGCTTCGCGTATAGATTTGGCTTTTGTTAATCCGGCTATATTAGCGGACATGGTAGATGCTAAATATCTGCCCAGTGGGTAATCTGACCATGCTCCACTAATGCTTACACTTCGTCTTCATCATTTTTGGGATGCAGCCCAGTGGAGATTGGGAACCCATTGGATTTCCCATCCAGATGTGGTTAACAAAATTCCACCTCTTTTAACAGAATACTGGGAGTTTATTGCAGGATCTTCTACACCAGCGATAACATGGGATGCCTTCAAGGCCTATACCAGAGGACAATATATATCCACCATTAAGGCAGTTAATAAGGCTCAACGAGCAAATAGAGAGGCTCTGCAGGCTACAGTGGAGGAAAGTACAGCCTATCATGCTTCAAATCCCTCAGAGGCCAATTTCGATGCTCTACTTCATGACAAATGAGCTTTGCATTTACACATGGCTGAGGCCACGAGGAAGGACCTATATAAAAAAACAGAAGTCCTTCGAGCAGGGGGATCATAACGGACATTTTTTGGCCATGATGGCCCAACCTGAACAGCCTAGTATTCCGATCTTGGAAATACGTACCCCCTCAGGAGACATGGCTTCTACCCAGCCCAAACTTTTAGAGGCCTTTCAGCAATTTTATCAGACATTATATAAATCCCAGCTAGCTCCTGATTTCCAGCAAACCGAATAAGCGGGTTGGTTGCACTGGCTGGGTTAACAGATGACGAAAGGGAGGCACTGGTACGTCCTATAACATTGGAGGAGGTCATTTCCGGCGGGGAAGTCACCGGGCCCAGATGGCCTCCCCATTGAATTCTACAAGACCCATGGAGAACTTCTTGCTCCTATATTGACCTCCCTTTACTCTAACTGTTTGAAAGAAGGAGCATTGCCAGACTCTATGAGCCATGCTCATATAGTCTTAACCTATAAATCTCCAAGGGATCCATCTTCCTGTGCCTCATACAGACCTATCGCTCTTTTGAATGTAAACTTTAAGATTCTGACCAAACGTATATCACGCCGATTACAACCTATGATGCTTCACATCATTGATTGAGATTAGAGTTGAGCGAACCCGAACTGTAAAGTTCGGGTCCGTACCGAACTTTTGGGTGTCCGGGACCCGGACCTGAACCCGGACTTTTCAAAAAAAGTCCGGGTTCGGGTCCGGGGTTCTGGTATTTTATTACATGTGTTGAAAAGCTGCAAAGGGCAGCCAATCAACAAGTGTTTCACTAGTTTTCCCTGAGAAACAATCACAGCCATGCCTACTAATGGCATGGCTGGGATTGGCCAGTGCACCATGTGACCCAGCCTCTATATGAGGCTGGAGTCACCATGCTGCATGTCATATGCTCTCAGGGTAGTTTAGGGAGAGGATGCTGCTGGCTCTGTGAGGGACAGATTGCACAACATCTGATCCTGCATTACTGAATGATCTGATTGTGGACTAGGGAGAGATACTAGTACTGGTGCTTTGAGGGACAGATTTCACACCTCATCCTACTGCAGAGAACGATCTGACTGGACTAGGTAGAGTCTGTTGCTTTAAGGGAAAGATTATTCTTCTAAAATCATCTCCAACTTGTACAGGGAAAGGTTCCAGCTGTTGCTTTAAGGGAAAGATTACTGTTCTAAAATCATCATCAAAGTGTGTGTGAAAAGCCTATTTCAGCCCCAGGCAGCCATATTAGTGTTGTAAAATCATCTTCAAACTGTGTGTGAAAAGTCAATTTCAGGCGGAGGGAGTCATATCAGTGTTGTAAAATCATGTTCAAACTGTGTGTGAAAAGTCTATTTCAGGCGGAGGGAGCCATATCACTGTTGTAAAATCATGTTCAAACTGTGTGTGAAAAGTCTATTTCAGGCGAAGGGAGCCATATCAGTGTTCTAAAATCATCTTAGATGATTTTAGAACACTGATATGGCTCCCTCCTCCTGAAATAGACTTTTCACACACAGTTTGAACATGATTTTACAACACTGATATGGCTCCCTCCGCCTGAAATAGACTTTTCACACACAGTTTGAACATGATTTTAGAACACTAATATGGCTCCCTGCGGCTGAAATAGGCTTTTCCCACACACTTTGAAGATGGTCCACATCCACCTCCATTTTTGATTTTTTTTGTGATTTTTTTTTTAATTATTTTAAGTTATTTCCCTATCCCCATTTCTTTGTAGGGCACTTGTCTGACCCTTACCCCCATTTTCCTTCCTTTTGCAGACCTCTAGGACTTTCCAGGACTTTGTTACAGCCATTTTTGTGCCTAAAAGTTCGGGTCCCCATTGATTTCAATGGGGTTCGGGGTCCATGTCAAAGTTCGGGTCCAGTCCGGACCTGAACCCGGACTTTGTCCCAAAGTTCGGCCGAACCAGCAGAACCCGAACTTCCAGAGGTTCGATCAACTCTAATTGAGATCAAACTGGATTTATGGCCAGTAGAGCCATGAATGTGAATCTGAGGAGACTATATACTAATATTCATGCTTCACATCATATTATAGGATCTAGGGTTGTTACCTCTTTAGATATAGAGAAGGCTTTTGATACTCTTGAGTGGCCTTTTCTGTGGGAGGTGCATCGCAGAATGGCCTTTCCAATGGTATTTATAAATTGGCTGCAGGTCCTATATAGTCGTCCCACAGCTGCAGTGAAAATGAGTGGAGGACTGTCAACCCCCTTCTCGTTATTCAGGGGAACTCGACAGGGCTGCCCTTTGTCCCCAACCCTTTTCGCCATTGCTATGGAACCTGTTGCGGAGGCTCTCCATACTTCACCCAATATTAGGGGGTTGTGGATTGGCTGGTTGGAGGAGAGGGTAGCCCTGTATGCAGACGATCTTTTATTGTTTTTGAATGATGCTGGGCCCTGTCTCCAAGGGGCCCTACAGATATTGGACTCTTATTCAACGGTCACTGGGCCGAAGGTAAACTGAACTAAGACCTTGTTGTTCCCAATAGATATAGAATAGAAGCCCGTAAAACAGCTTAGAATGATATCCCATTGCAGTGGGTAGAGAACTTCAAGTACTTAGGTGTTGTAATTTCTCGCCAAACCTCTGAATTTATTTCTTTGAATTTGACTCCGATAATGGGAGATATCGGGTCAAAGTTGAAAGTGTGGAAGTCTCTACCATTATCCTTACTGGGACAAATTAACCTTTTAAAAATGAAAATTATACCAAAACTCTTTTTAGACTCTCCACAGTGGCTCTCTGGCTCTTTCAACTGTTTTCATCCTTCCTTTGGGGATCAAAGAACCCCAGGTAAAACTAACCACCCTGATGCGTCCTTGTGACCAGGGTGGTTTAGCGTTCCCGTACCCATACAAATATTTTTTAGCCGATCAGTTCCTCCACTTAGTTGGAAGCCGTGGTGTTAGGCTCTATAGAAGCTCTCAAGGTCCTTATATTTAGGGGGTGTGGGGCTCCTTATAAACTGACCGCTCCAATCATCAATACTATCCGAGCTTGGCAGACCGGTCTTAGATGTGAACATCACCCTAAAGATGCGATCTCTCCAAATTCCCCTTTATGGTTAAATCCTACCCTTTCTCAGTTTTATAAATTACCAGAGCCTATCACATGGACTAAGTATAATGTTAAACTACTTTCCCATGTGGTCACTGATCGGAAACGGTCTACTTTTTCTACACTCTCTTCAACTTTTAACCTGCCTAGCTCCTATTTAATTAGATACTTCCAGCTTTCTTGTGTTTTTTAGGCTCAGCTTCCACGTGATAGTTTGATAATTATACAGCCTACTTTAGAATCAGTACTTAGGTCTGAATGCTTGGAGAAGCCCACCTCGAGATTGTATTCCCATCTCGTCCTGACTTCCCTCCCGTCATTGGAGGGTCTTAGTACTAGGTGGGTGCAAGATATACCGAATTTAGACATGGAAGATTGGAGGCGTGTGCGTGACTTCCCTCTTAGATCTTTGGTATCCTTGAGAGATCGTTTGATCCAATTTAAATTGATACATAGATCATATCTCACGCCACATAGACTTCATAAGATAAATCCTGTATGCTCTTCTGGGTGTTGGCGGTGTGGTGTGGCTCAAGGGGTTTTCTCACACATCTTCTGGACTTGTCCATATATAGTTATTTTTTGGGCGGAAGTGGTGGACTTGTTAAATTCTATTACTTCCGCCCCTATGTCGGTTTCAATGTCTATATGTTTACTGGGTTTGGTGGAAGGTATTCTGCCTACAGTGTCAGAGCAAGAGCTTAATACTACATTATTTTATGCGAGAAAAGCCATTGCTCTGCACTGGAAAAAACCCTTTCCTCCCAAGCTTTTATATTGGAAATAATTGGTTAATAATAATCTTCCACTGGACAGAGATATCGACACGAATAGGGGATATCCCAGTAAGTATGATAAGGTCTGGGCAAAGTGGCTGAATAAGCCTTATATGGCATCTGATGCCCATGGAGTGTATTAACAATAATATAAGTCAGGAGTCTGGCGCCTCCTGAGAGGTTTCTGTTGGGTACAGTTGTTGTCGTTTACCCACCCCTCTTTTATGACACAGCTTTGGGACATCCCCACATGTCTAAGAGGGCTGCGTCTGTCAGTGAACGTAAGAGAAAAAGGGATTTTATTAAAGCTTACCGTAAAATCCTTTTCTCTGAGTTCACTGACAGACACAGCACCCGCCCCTCTGCGTTATGTTTGTACGGTTTGTTACGAACTGATATGCTGAGCAGAGCAGGGGAGTTATATGGGAGAGAGAGGACGGCCCCCTGTGAGGGACCAGCTTGCTTTCTTTCTTTTTGCCTAGTTAACTCCTAGTAGGATGTGCATATAACCCACATGTCTATTATTTGTTCTAACCTCTATATCGTTTATGAACAAAGTTAAACAGAATTGGTCCCATGACCGAGCCCTGGGGCACAGTGTGCACATCTCCAGACCATTCAGAAAATAAACCATTAATCACTACTCTCTGAATGTGCTGTTGTAACAAGTTTTTTTATCCACGTACATACATTATCATTGATGCAAAAAAAATATATTTTTTCATTTAAGCTTTCATGGGGCGCTGTATCAAAGGCCGTAGTGATATCTAGATACACTACATTCACAGGCCGTCCTCTATCCAAATTACAGCTCACCCCCTCATAGACTGTTAAAAGGTTGGTCTGGCAAGCACAGTCTATCATAAATCCATGTTGGTTACTACTGAAGGTACTGTTGGCACTTTCTTGGATATGGCTGGATCGGCTGACTGGTCAGTAATATCAGGTATATATATCTTGGCCAAAACACCACACCAATATCTTTATTAAGTTCCAGGTAATTAATCACCGCCATTAGGTGGGGTTTTATAGGAAGTAGACGTGGCTCATTTTAGATTGTGTGTTTCCTGTGATTCCTGAAAGGTCTGTGATATTGGTTTGGCTGCAAGAAGTGTTTTGCTTTGTTATTTAGTTTATGCTATGTTAAGCTTATTGTAGCTTTTGGCTTTGTGGTTTCAGGGACCCTAATGATGTTATGGGCATATGAATATAATAATCAGTATACCAGTTGTTATACTGTATGGACCAGTTGTGAATCTGTTTTTTAGGATTATTACTATAACACTGCTATTACAACCTCTGATCTAAAAGGGGTAAGTGTCTAGTTTTTCTTGGCAGTCTGGCTAAATAAATAAATCATCCCTTGAATATTGGGGTCCTATATATAGATACTCTTTGTTGTTACAGGAAGACTATATGCAGGAGTTGATAAATATATTGATTTGACTTTGCAACTGAGAGCTGAAGGTTATCCTATGAGGTCTAGCTTTTGTGGTGTGCAGACCCTCCATTTGGATCCTTCTTGAGTCACAGGTCCAAGGTAAATATATGTGTCCATTTATGATATAAGCTAGGATTTGATGTGTTTATTTTATTTATTTTGAGATACATTGTTTCTTTGTTCTCTTTTCTAATTATAATATTTTATGGAAATATGATGTGCCTCCAAGTCCCAATGATATTTTGTTTTCTTTTTGTGATACTTTATAATATCTTAGCATGTATTTGCTAATTTTTATGATGTAAAATTATGATTTAAATATAACACATTTTAAGGCATATATAAGCTGAATTTTATTTTTGTAACATTTTGTATTTAAAAGTCAGTTCTCTGAAAATACTTGCACATGTTTTCACTCAACAGTAGGTCATTAACACTGACATTATTCTAATGTCCTACAGCAGAAAATGGAGCTACTTTGGATGAAAATAACCTTTCATGAAACAAAATAGTGATTGTTGTTTTGTGACTTGCACAATAAACTAGAATATAGAACAATTATTGACATTTTAATGTGTTAATGAATGTTAAAAGCCCAAGGCAAAATGTGTGAAAGCTAGAATTACAGGTAAGGAACGGATAAGCAGCAATTAGATACTTTACATAACATAGTAAGGTTTAACCACTTCAGCCCCGAAAAAGTTACCCACCTTCATGACCAGGCCATTTTTTGCGATACGGCACTGCGTTATTTTAACTGACAATTGCGCAGTCGTGTGACGCTGTACACAAATAAAATTGATGTCCTTTTTTCCCCACAAATAGAGCTTTCTTTTGGTGGTATTTGATCACCTAAATCATAAAAGATGCAGCGCAAAATATATAGATGATCTAAATTCCTAAAATTGATAAAACGTCATATCATTAAAAACAATATCAACTAAGTAAAAGTTCACAGAGAATCCATGCAAAGATAAATGGTTCAGGCATCCTATGTAGCCTCTGGGCCAAGGTAAAAAAGTGCTGATAGTGCTCAGTCCCTCCACCGATGAAATGTATTGCCCTCACCTCAAGGGCTGACCCCAGTTTTACTATAGGGTCTAACACGCTTTCCCCTGGGGGGACATACTGAATTCCTCAAGCTGCACACAGGTTGGATGGATCCGTCCACAATAGTTTCAATAGCCACTCTATATGGAAAGCAATTCTCTCTGGTCAGCACAGATCAATCCCCATTCTCAAGCCAATCATCAGACCCGGGTGGATAAAAAGAGAAGCACAAAAGTGCTCACTGTGCAATTAGTCTAAGCTTTATTTACCATAAATGTTACTCACATTGAGATTCCTTGTGAAAACGCAAGTCAATGATAGACAATCTCTCTCCCAGCTCGTGGTAGTGTGCCAGCAGGTGATGTCATACGTAGCTCCAGGCCTCCCGCGCGTATCGTCACACGACTTCCTCAGCCAGAGAGGAGCCATGAGTGTCACCCAGCTAACTATATACAGAGTCGTCCCCATGGAAACCACACTGATTCATTATCAGGCGGCACTTTTGACACTTTTTTGGGGACCAGTGACACCAAAACAGTGATCAGTGCTAAAAATATGCCCTGACAGTGTACTAATGACATTGGCAGGGTTATCAGGGGCGATCGGAGGGTTAAGTGTGGTCTTAGGGAGTGCTTTCTAACTGTGGAGGAAATGCTGTGACTGGAGGAAGACAGATCTGTGTTTCTGATTAGCAGAAACACAAGATCTCCACCTTTCCCTCTCACAGAACAACGGTCTGCCTTATTTACATAACCGCCGTTCTGCCCCTCCAGAGAATGATCGGCGGGTCCCGGCGGACAACCGTCCGCCAAACCCACTGATTGGCTCCCGCTATGTCCAATCACAGCAGGAGTGGGTCGCCAGCAGCGACACGTGTGCGTCCCAGACCCTTTGCATGAAATCACGTACCTGTACGTGATTTCACACAGGAGGGCTGCCCTGCCGCAGTGTATGTGCATGGGGCGGTTCATAAGCGGTTAAACAATGGCACACATGTCCATTAATTTCAACCATTCAAACATTCATACTAACAATTATGACTTTATTAAATGTCGGTAATGCCCACTGTCACAACAGACAGGAATATGCAGAGATTTACCATATAGTAACGCTCTTCAAAGAGACAGGGATTCTTTACGTTCTGTGTTAGAGACAATATTAACACAAAATGATGTTTAAAAATACAGGGTGGCCCATTTATATGGATACACCTTAATAAAATGGGAATGGTTGGTGATATTAACTTCCTGTTTGTGGCACATTGGTATATGTGAGGGGGGAAACTTTTCAAGATGGGTGGTGACCATGGGGGCCCTTTTGAAGTCGGCCATTTTGAATCCAACTTTTGTTTTTTCAATAGGAAGAGGGTGATGTGACACATCAAACTTATTGGGAATTTCATAGGAAAAACAATGGTGTGCTTGGTTTTAATGTAACTTTATTCTTTCATGAGTTAAAGTGGTGCACCCCACATTATGGGTGTCAGGTCCGAGCATTCCTAGGTGAACAGTTTCCTGGAAAGTGGATTGGTCGTCGTGGGCCAGTTGAATGGCCCCCAAGGTCTCCCGATCTGACCCCCTTAGACTTTTATCTTTGGGGTCATCTGAAGGCAATTGTCTATGCTGTGAAGATACGAGATGTGCAGCACCTGAAACTAAGGATACTGGAAGCCTGTGCTAGCATTTCTCCTGTTGCTATCAGTGTGTGAAGAGTGGGAGGAGAGGGTTGCATTGACAATTCAACTGTTAGAAAAAGACTGTGCTAAGGGTTAATTGCAGATGGGTGTGGATTCCTCTACTTCCTGGATGAGCAGCTCTATTTAAACTTCCTGCTTCCTGTGGAGAGTGCTGTCCGTTCTACAGCGTTTGTGTGTTCCTGCAGCAACCTGTGATCCTGATTGTTTGTTCCTGTGACCCGGCTTGCCTTGACTCTGCTATTGATCTCCGCCTGCACCGACCCCGGCTTCCACGACCAATCTTCTGCCTGCTCCCTTGTACCTTGCTGCCCGCCAGTTAACGAACTCTGCTTGCACCCGACTACTCTTCAGCCTGACCCATCTGTACTGCTCTGCCAGCCCGTTACCGACCCGGCCTGCACCACCACGCTTCAGCTTGCACGAGCACCTCACGGACCAGCACACCACCACCTGTGACCCAGTCCGACCCTCGTGCCTCCCTGCACTCCCGAGCTCCCTGTCCACACTACCAGGGGTTCAGGAATCAGGGTCGTAAGAGAGGTTGCCCACTGCATAAGTCAGACTCCACCACCAGGTACGTGACATCAACACATTTTATAAGTGGTCAGAAACTTGTAATAACTCATGAAAGAATAAAGTTACCTTAAAACCAAGCACATCATTGTTTTTCTTGTGAAATTCCCAATAAGTTTGATGTGTCACATGACCCTCTTCCTATTGAAAAAACAAAAGTTGGATTCAAAATGGCCGACTTCAAAATGGCCGCCATGGTCACCACCCTGTAGAAAAGGTAACACAGTGCAAATAAAATATTTACATAAAAAGTGTATCACAAAGGTCAATAATGCACCAGAAACAAAAGGGTTTAAAAGTGAAAAGGTCTGGTTCTGGTTGTTCAGCATAGTCCAGTCAATGAGCAAGATGGATCAGTGGCTCTCACAGATCTTGGTCAATGTTCCTTGTTTAATAGTAAAATAGTGCTCCAGACTGCTGATCAGTCTGTCTTTTCTGGTCCCGGAAAAGGGTGTGGATAAAAATGGCCTGACCAATGAGAAGGTCTGATGAATGGCCGATGGGATGTCAGTCTTTTTTATTATTCAGCTGTCCCTGTCGAATACAGTTTTCTAAATGTATTAATGTCTTGGAATACCTCTGAGCTGCATTCTAATAACTTTTATATTACTGTCCAGCATGAAATTACCATTTGAATTAATATAAATATGATGGGTATCAGATTGCTAATTCACCTTCGGAGAGGCAATGGGCCTATTCTGCTTCCAATACCTCCTAGGATAGTGGTGTTTGGGTTTAACCACTTGCCGACCACCGATCGGCATCTGGCGGCGACAAGGTGGCTCTATTGCGCAAAACGCCGTCATCTGATGGCGGCTGCGGGATCGAGCCTAGTGAGTGCGCGCGCGCCGCCGGAGGCGCGCCCGCGCGTTCACTGTGTTCGGGGAGGGCCAGGGATCGGGTGCGACGGAGTCGATCGATCGACTCCGCCGGCCACCCGCGATGCCCCCCCCCGGAGTGAAAGAACGGAGGTCCGTGTAAGTAAACACGGACCTCCATTCTGTGAAGGGGGAAGGGCTGTGATCACAGCCTTCCTGTACATGGAGACTGTGACCACTTCCCTTCCCCTGCTAGGGCAGTCCCCCCACAGTAAGAATACGCCCAGGGAACATAGTTAACCCTTAGAGCGCCGCCTGCAGGTTAACCCCTTCACTGCCAATGGCATTTACACAGTAATCAGTGCATTTTTATAGCACTGATCGCTGTATAAATGCCAATGGTCCCAAAGTGTCAAAATGGTCCGACATGTCCGCTGAAATATCGCAGTACCGCTAAAAATCGCAGATCGCCGCCATTACTAGTAAAAAATAAAAAAAAATAAAAACCCCAGAAATGAATTCTCATCATCTGTAAACGCGACCACTTTTGCGCAAACCAATCAATAAACGCTGATTGCGATTTTTCTTATCACAAATATGAGGAAGAATATAAATTGGCCAAAACCGATGAAAAAAAATGTTTTTTTATATATTTTTTTTTTTTGGATTTGTATTGTAGCAAAAAGTAAGAAATTTGGGTTTTTTTGCAAAATTGTCGCTCTTCTTTTGTTTATAGCGGCGATCAGAAATGACGCAGCGGTGATCAAATACCACCAAAAGAAAGCTCTATTTGTGGGAAAAAAAGGACGCAAATTTCGTTTGGGTACAACGTCGCACGACCGCGCAATTGTCAGTTAAAGTGACGCAGTGCCGAATCGCAAAAAGGGCTCCGGTCCTAAAGTGTGAAATCCTTCCGGGGCTGAAGTGGTTAAAATGCTGATAAGTAACTGATAGAGGTAAATATGTCCCTATTCTGGCCTTGATAGACTTCTGTGCTGAAAGGTCATCAGCAGTATTCCTGTAGCCTGTGATCCCTGAATTTTGACTCTTGATTCTTGTTCCCTGACCTTGACCTGATTCATGTTTGACCTTCTGATACCTTGCTGAAAGTTTTACATTTGTAAATTTCGTTGGACATGTATGCACAGGTAAATGCTCATGAAATGAAGCATCAGGCCTCATACACACGGGCGTTTTTTGATGCCACGTTCTTTGGCGTTTTTTGCAGCTCTCCATATTATTCAATGGCCCCATAAAAACGCTGACGTTTTTGAGCTGTAGATGGCATCTGCGTTACTGAGCTAAAAGTAGAACCCAAGGCCAGCGTGTTCTGAGGCTGTAACGTTTTGGTGTTTTTGACGACGAGCCAGCAAAACGCTCACTAACGCGTATTAACGCCATACTTGCATTAACCAGCGTTTTTGACGCTCGCATTTTCAGGTTAAAAAATAGCAGAGGAATGGGTTGTTTTAAAAAAAATGCCTATTGACGCCACGCTCACTAACGCGCATTAACGCTCATTAATGGAGATGCAAAACACCGAAAAAAACACAGATTTTTCCCTGACTTCTGGCCCGATGTTTTGCTTATTTTTTTTTAATATGCCCGTGTGTATGAGGCCTTAGCGTTTACAAAAGCATGGGCATGTACAGCTATGCACTTGTATAGCAGGCTCTATGATGTGCAGTTCCCCGGGCGCAGGAAGGCATGGGGAAATTACACTAGACCTCTAAGATGTGTGCATAAACCTTAATCCCAAACTCTTGATTATTTATAAAAAGGTTAAATAGTAACGTTTCCATGTTAGTCTGTGTCCATGCATTTAGGCTGCATTCACACAGGGACGACCCGACTTCAGCGTGACTTTGCTAGGCGATTTCAGCGCGACTTACATCGCAACATCATGCCAGGCGACAACCCGGACCTGTAGCATTACAGCTTCACGTCGTGCATGCACGAGGCTCCGCTGCGCTCTGCTATTGGCCAGGCGGCCAGTAGCAGAACGAGGAGGGAGCCGGGCTGCTGATGTCAATGGCCGCGGCTGCTAGCCCGAGCTCCCGGATGTGTGGAAAAGGACACCTGTATAAAGACAGGTGTCCTCTTCCCCCTCCCCCCCCGAAAGGTGCCAAATGTGACACCTGAGGGGGGAGGAGTCCAACCAGCGGAAGTTCCACTTTTGGGTGGAACTCAACTTTAAATATGAAATTTATCACTAACAGCCATATTTTCAAGGAAATTCCAATACCTAAAATGTAATAGTTATTTCTTTTTATGTCAAATGTTCTTTGTTATTTTCAAATCTTCGGATTTCTGAATCTCAGATTTTCGGCTGTTCCAATTGCCGAATTTCCGAATTACCACAATTCGAAAAAACAGAAATTCTGAATTCGTCCGAATTTCACAAAATTCAGGAAAAACGAAATTCGGAACAAAATAAATTTCACAAGCCTACAAATCAGCTTCATTTTGTGGAAGGAAAGGCTGCTCAGTCTGACAGTACTGGAGACACAGACTCTTATTCAGACTGTAGAATTTATGAGAAGTACAGCTATATCTGTGAGCAGTCACAAGTTATGGAGAAAATATGTGTTTATGCAGAGCAGAAATTAAACACAGCACAAACAAACAAAAGTTTCCCAGCACATTTACCAGTTAGGCTGCAACACAACAAAACAAACTGCACTATCTAACAATTTTTGCAGCTGTACACTGCTGCTTTTTTTTTTTTTTTTTTTTTTAGCAGCCCCTGAACTCTCAGTTATCTTATGTTGTCCTGTGTGTCTTTAGCTCCATTCCAGGTGTGAATTCAGGCAAAAATTTGGACCTGATTCGTCCCTGAAACAGAGAACAGGGACACACTGGACCTCTGCTGTGAGTTGTGTCCACACTAAGTGTGGTTCTAAACAGTGGTGGCCCATCCATTAGGGGCGCACAGGCTCCACCTCCCCTCCAATGGGGGGGTGTTTTTTTGAAGCGCGCGATTAGAGCCAGAGGCTCTATTAGACTTCAAAAAAGGGTGGGCTCAGTTGTGTGACACTAGCAAATGAATTCTCATTATCGCCACACTGATTCTCCTCCCAGCCAATCAGGAAGTGGGTTATGACCCCTGTCACCCGACTGGCCGAAAGGAGATGTGATCCGATTGGCCGCCAGGTGGAGGAGGGAGGGGAGGCTGGGGAACTGAAACCGGACTGGAGAAAAGCTGCCGCGACCTGGAGCACTGCCCGCCCACAGCCTATGAATTTCCAAATTGGAGCACACCTACAGACAGTGCACAGTCCACATGGGCTTTGCTGCTTAACTGCAGACAAGAAAAGAGAATTTTATTATACAGAGAAGACATAGAGTTTACCATAGAGCAGCTACAAACTAATAATCACTGCCATCTACTTGCTGATGTAGTTGTTGCATAAAATACAAATGAACATTGTATTCCAACACTTCCACTCAACTAATTCTTTATATTAGTCCCATTTCTGATCTCAGTTCTATAAGTCTGTTTCTTGTAAGCGGTTTTGTTAACGCATCTGCAATCCTCATTAGCAGCTCTGATCCTACTTTTCTCATGAGTTGGAAGTCTTTGCATCTCATCCTATGAATCTGGCTCTGGTTTTAATGCTACGCGAGCAACATAGGACAGACGTTTGGCTCGGATGCCTTTATTGCTTCTGGTGGATTTCCTGATTGAAGCCTCTTGTAGCCTGGTTTCTTATTTTAAAGTGTTTGGATTGTCTACATTAATTTCTATTTCTGTGTCGCTTTGTTGCTTATCTTCACGTGACACTGAATTAAATTAAACTTCTACTGATGGTTACCTTGTCTGTGTCTTGGTGTAGAATTCTGCTTCCCACAAGTACACCTTTTTTTTGCAAAAGCATCCCATTTTGTACGTTTTTCGTTTGGTGTGTGCACATAGGCTTTGCTTCCAAAAATTTTCAGATGGTTCAAATACGGGGCTTTCCCATTACACAATTTTATATGGAGTTTTCTCCGTTGATTTTCCTGGTAGTTGATTCTGGAGATAGCATGCAGTAATAAATGCCCCCCCAGTATGCGGTTGGCAAAAAAAAGCATGGTTCTTCCTCTCTCACATAGAGTATGGTTAATTCTTTCTGCAACCGTTTTTGTTCTGGGTTGTAAGGTACAGTAGTTTGAAATATTATGCCATGCTTTCTGAGAATCGCCTGTGTTATCTAACTGTGTATTCAGTTCCATTGTCTGTGCGCAATACACTTGGCATTTTGCCGAATTTGTTGCTTACTTGAGCCAAATACTGTTCACGTTTTTCTGGTACTTCACTTTTAATGTGTAATAGATATAGTGTAGTATACCTGAAGTGATCATCTATAAAAACGAGAAAATACCTCTTCTTTCCTGTCAATTCTTCCATTGGACCAAGATCTGATTGAATTATGTCTAGAGGTTTGTTAGCTCTGCTGTTATTCTTTTGGAAAGGCTTTTCTTGTCATTTTTCTTTTTATACAGCGGGCGCAGTTCATTGTTTTATCACAAGGACTAATTCTTATTCCACTTGCATAGCCATTCTCGGTTAATATCTTATGTCAGGACTTATGTGTCCACATGGGCTTTGCTGCTTAAATGCAGACAGGAAAAGGAAACTTTATTATACAGAGAAAAGACAGAGTTTCCCACAGAGCAGCTACAAACTAATAAACACTGGTTGATGTAGTTGTTGCATAAAATACAAATGAACATTGTATTCCAACAGTGTGTATGGGGCCTAAGCTTCAAAGAAGGCTTAAAGTGTTACTAAACCCAGCAATGTAAAAACAATTCAACCCCCACCCCACAGTGCACACAGCTTCTAAATCTTCTTTTTATATAAAAATACTGCTGCTATATACCTTTTTTTTTTTTTTCATTTGTATATTGCAGTCAGGTGATAAGCTGCGAGAAGCCAGGGCTTCCACAGTGTTCATTTAGGAGGAGATTTCACTCTCTGATGATGAAACTTCCTTTGCATCAGTGACCCTTCACCCACAACCCGGCCAGAGCTGATTGGTGCTTTGCCAATGATATGCTCAGTTCACAAATAAACAATCACTGGCTCTAGAAATGCATAGCAGTCTATGTCCATGTAAAACAGGAAGATCGAACAGAGCATGTGCAACCTTTTTACTCTGCCTGCATATAGTATAGTATAGTCTAATATAGTAGACAGGGCAAGAAGGAAGTATCTGGCCATACAAGATCAAACAGCCTTTTTACACAATACAGAGGATTAACCCCTTAAAGCAGAATTTTTTTCCATGTCCTTGTTGCTGATCTCCTACCTTCACAAACCATGCCATCCATCTTCTGTTGAGTTCTGTAGTTCCTCTGTAGTAGCCTGCTGAACTTGCTGAAAAAACATTATTCCCCTCTGACATCCTGTTTGTAAGACCGCTGGTGGTTCTCCGTCCTGTACTGGCAGGCAGCGGTCTGGCACGCCTTCCTGTAGTTCTCTAACAGCCAGCAGGCATTTCTATTTCCACCTGCTGGGCTGTAGTGAGCGGAGGGGGTCTTTCAGCCCCCCAATCTGTGCCACCCATAGAGGTGGTTTCCTCCTCCCTCCTCCTCCTCTCTGCCAGCAACGCCCCACCTCCCCTCGTCCGCCCGCCCGTCCACCATCTCTCATCAATGATAGCAGAGATCTCCTGCTATGACATGCCTGGTATTTTTGGAATGTCTGGCATGCTTGCTATGTGACACTGCTCTGTAACTTTCTCCTGTCATACCCGTATTGTGATATACACCGCAGAGCGCACTGTTCCGATATGGCTATGACAGGAGAAAGTTACAGAGCAATGTTCACATAGCAAGCATGCCAGGCATTCCAGAAATGACTTGCCTGGTATTTCTGGAATGCCTGGCATGCTTGCTATGCATTTACAGACAGATTTTACTGTTGTGGGTTTAGTAACACTTTAACTGTGCATTTTGGCCTAGCAGATATCTCTCCCTGTTGCAAATCAGCTTCATTTTGTGGAAGAAAAGGCTGCTCACTGTCTGACAGTAATGGAGACACAGACTCTTATTCAGACTGTTGAATTTGTGAGCAGTACAACTATATCTCTGAGCAGTCACAAGTTATGCAGAGCATATATGCTTATGCAGAGCAGAAATTAAACACAGCAAAAACAAACATGTTTTCTCAGCACATTTACCAGTTAGCCTGCAAAACAAATGGCACTGTCTAACAAATTACAGTAAAAGTAGAGGTTTTAGTTGAAGACATTTGCAAATGTATGCGGAAGCTGTACATTCTTGCCAAGGCTCCTCTGTAAAATGTGATCCTAACTCTTATATTTGTGAGTTTCCAAAATGTAGCAAATCTAGCAGTGGAAAAAGTAAGGGAAGGAATGCCTGGAGGCAGCCCATTCCTCCTTAACCAC
This sequence comes from Glandirana rugosa, assembly GCA_018402905.1. Taxonomy (NCBI): domain Eukaryota; kingdom Metazoa; phylum Chordata; class Amphibia; order Anura; family Ranidae; genus Glandirana; species Glandirana rugosa. The sequence goes on from BLSH010490079.1 coordinate 1,968,163, forward strand.
TTGCATTTTCACCCCCTTCCTGCCCAGGCCAATTTCCAGCTTTTAGCGCTGTCGCACTTTGAATGACAATTGCGCGGTCATGCAACACTGTACCCAGACAACATTTTTATCATTTTTTTTTTCACACAAACAGAATTTTTTTATGGTATTTAATCACCACTGGGTTTTTTTTTATTTATGTATTTATTTTTTTGCAGAAAAAGCGAAAAAAGACCGAAAATTTAGAAAAAACACTTTTTTTATAGTTTGTTATAAAATTTTGCAAACAGGTAATTTTTTGTCCTTCACTGATGTGCGCCGATGAGGCTGCAATAATGGGCACTTATGAGGCGGCACTGGTGGAAACTCATGAAGCGACACTGGGCACTGATAGGTGGGACTCTTAGGCAGCACCGATGGGCACTTATTGGCAGCACTGGGGGGCACAGATTGCCAGCATTGGGGGGCACTGTTGGGACTGCACTCATCATCAGGACACTGATAATCAGTGCCCCAATTATCAGTATACATGTCCCTTTTAGAGAAGCCGGTTAGCGGCTCTTCTCCCTTCCTTATGCTGTCAGCATGAGGAAAGGAGTGGCGATAACCGGCTTCTACTTCTATCCATGATCAGTTGTGATTGGACACAGCTGATCGCGTGGTAAAGAGCCGCTGACTGGCTCGTTACCTCAATCTGTGATCAGCAGTGTCCTCCGTGCCCCGCAGCGGGTGTGTAGTGGTCACAAAAACGGGAGGCCATCATTCGTCTATAGCGTGGTTAAAGGTGCGGGGACACATCAAAAGCCCAGCAAGAGCACTATGGCAGTTGAAGGTGTCCAATGTGTCCCCACGCCTAAACCAGCGAGCAAGCTATACAAAAGTGGCAACCGCCGCAATTTATAACAAGCTTTTGAAGTAAGGTTGTAGATGATAGAAAACCTATTATCCTTAGTTACTCCATCTTGTTAGGGTAAATGTTACTTTAAGAAGTTTATGCTGACAATGTTTTCTGTTCATCTCGGCAGGGTTTTGTTCCTCTGCATGCCACATTGAAAGAATGTGCCATCTGGCTGGTGTGTGAAGGAACAGACCTTGAAGAGAACGTATTGTCCAGATAAAAAGTTGCGAATGATGTCTCTACATGAGAAAGCGTATGAGAAAATATTAATAACTGCTATACAAGACAACTATTCTTTTTTCCTATAAGACACGTAATTACATATCCCCTCCCTTGTATGAATTATGTATTTCTTTGTCTAAAAGGTGTATAAAACCCCTCACCATGCCAGTAAAATTAGAGTCTGTTTTCACCTTGCTTGGTTTTTGCTTGTGATCATTGGGATGAAGACTGGGGCTTGTGTGAAGACGGCTCTCCTTGGGCGCCCAAGCTTAAGACAGACTGACAGAGAGATGATAGCCGAGGGTTATCATAGCAGTTCCTAACAAAGGTGCACATGGAAGGGCTTTGGACACACAAATAAATGTTTCCCAGCACTCTTACCAGTTAGCTTGCAAAAAATAAACAAATTACACTGTCTAAAAACTCACATTAAAAGCAGAGGTTTTAGTTGCACACATTTGTAAATATATGTGGAAACTACACTGTCTTGTCAAGGCTCCTCTGTAATCTGCATTTTCTGTAAAGTGTTATACAGGCAGTCCCCGGGTTACAAACAAGATAGGGACTGTAGGTTTGTTCATAAGTCAAATTTGTTTGTAAGTCGGAACAGGTACATTTTTTAAGTGTAGCTTCAGCCAAAAAAACTAATTTTAAGCTTTCTGTATAGCATAGGGAAGGGGTAACACCCCTGTAATGTTTGTTTTGCTGTCTATGTTTCTGTTCAGAAGATTTCACCTCACTTCCTGTCCCAATGATAATTGGAATTTGAAAATTTTCGGTTGTTGTGGAAACAAACCTTGGTGATAAAGCTTCAGTGGAGACACCTTTTTCCCATAATAACTCTTACAGGAGTGAATTTCCCTTCCTAGGGGAAGATTTCCTCTCACTTCCTGTTGTCTCCCTCCATTTGTAAGTAGGAGTCGTTTGTAACTTGGGGACCGCCTGTATATAGTATACGCTCCAATATATCTGTATATGCTCCAGTATGGAGACTCCCAAATATGGGTTACGACTACGCTTTACAGAGGAGGATTGATGGGGCGATGTGTGCAACTAAATCTTCTTTTTTTAACATAAATTGTTATAGTAATTTGTTGGGGTTTTTTTTTCTTTCTTTGTGCAGGCTAGCTGGTTAGTGTGTGGAAAAATGTTTTGTTTGTGCTGTGCAAAGCCCTCCCATGTGCACCTTACTTCAAAAGCTTATTATAAATTGGGGTGGTTACCATTTTTGTATAGCTTGCTCACTGAAATTGGCGTGAGGACACATTGGACACCTTCAGCTGCCATTGTGCTCTTGCTGGGCATTAACATACGCCTTTTAAGGAGGAATGTGCTGTTTTCCCTTTAGAGGGATTTTTACCTACAGGTAAGCCTATAATAAGGCTTACCTGTAGGTAAAATGAATATCTCCTAAATTTGTAGTTTAGGAGATATTCCCCCTCCAAGCAGCTGGGACGTCATGGCGCATGCGTCGTGTATGTCCCGGCGCATGCGCTGTGATGTCCCGGCGAAGGCCCGGCGCATAGCGCCAGACCTTGCCAGAAAGGCGGGAGTGACGTCTCGCGGTTCCGGCCAGTCACAGCGCCGGAGCCGCGTACCCGGAAGCAAGATCTGAGGGAAGATGTCCGCTCCCTCAGAGGGGACCGAGCAGCCAAAATCTTTGTTTCAAGGTGAGTATTTCATAATGAGCTAGTATGCGGTGCATACTAGCTCATTATGCTATTATGTTGCAGGGTTTTTTTTTTGTGTTCACTGGGTATACAGTCGCTTTAATTAATCCACTGCTATTCTTGCCCCAATATGGAGACTCTCAAAAATAGGAATTAGGACCGTACACACAGAGGAGACTTGATGAGGCAGTGCAGCTTCCACATATATATTATTTGCAAATATGTGCTACTACTGCAACTAGGGCCTTTGTTATTAACATAAATTGTTAGGCAGTAAAATTTCTTTGCAGGCTAGTAGGTAGGTGTGGATTTCCATTCCAATACCCAGTCCTAACACAGCTATGCAAATACAACAAGAACATATTCTACAGTAGGTTAGGGAATGTCCTGTTTGTGATGTGCAAAGCCCTTCAATGTGCACCTTTCTTCTTAGTTATAAATTGGGGTGGTTGCCAGTTTTGTACAATCACAGCACCAGTGTTGCCAACCTCCCGCTGCGTTTTTTACTGGCAAATCATGGAAAATCTTACTGGCAGAGCACATTTTTTACTGGCAACCTGAAAAATAACTGAACTCCTATTAAAAACTAAGACAATTGATATTTGAACACAACATGGAAACACTGACAATACCCATATCAAGTAGTTTGCCCAGTTTACACTTAAAAAGTCAGCACAGCATGACAAATTATCAGACCTGATATTTATAGATAGTTCTAAAAATCACAGATTTTTACAAACTGTCAGTAAATTTACTGGCGGTTGGCAACACTGCACAGCACATCACAGCAGATATAATTCTGGAAAACAACAGTCCTTGTAATTCCCATAGCAAATTCGGTACACAGAAAACTCCTATTCATGCAGAGCATTTCAAAATGTAGAAAGATTTGCTTCTAATTACTGAGAGCAAACAAATGAAAATGTTATAATAGACTGTAATCCGATTCTCAGCTACTCCTAAGCAGATGTCAGAATCTGTAATGCAGCCTGTACTCACACAGAGTACAGACAAGACCATGTGCTTATTGATGCACATCTAAGACTTCACAGCAGATGCAGCAAAAGGTATAAAGGCTTTAGAAATCTGTCTTCTTACTGTGATGTTTCAAATGCCACTTAGTGCATTGGCATACCTCCTTATATGCAGGGCCATCTTAATAACATCATGGGCCCCTGGGCAAAGTAATGCACTAGGGCCCCTACAAGGGAGATGGTGACCTGCGGCGCGCTATATGCGCAATAGCAAGTAGTGAGTGTGGTTAAATTATGCTACATATTGGGCATGGCTTTTGAGTCTGATTAGAAACAACAGATACACACAACCAGGGAATAATCCCAAATGTAATTCACCCCCCCTATACACACTGGCCCTCCCTCTCTACACACTACCCCCATCCCCCATATATACTGACTCCCTGTACACACTGCTCCCACTCCTTTTTGAAACTATCCCCCTCCTTGCACACACTGCCGCCATGTCATAAATGCCTCTCCCACCCTATAAGCAGAGGCGTAGCGTGGGGGGTGCCAGGGGGACTGTTGCCCCGGGCGCAAGATTTGGGGGGACGAATTCCCGCACCAGTGTGTGTCACTCTGGCTCCGATCTCCTTTTTATCTTTACTCTGTCCCCTGCGATCCGGCCGCCATGTTTATGGTCAGCTGAGCGGCCGGCGCCCTGTGATTGGGCAAAAGAGGGTCATGTGCGGTGGTGGGGCTGGCCTATCCATGATTGCGGGTGGAGCATGCGCGAAGACTGCTCCTGGAGAGTCCCGCGTCCACGGTCCACCTCATGTGACAGCGCCATCGTCTCCTCTTCCTGAGTGACTCCCGCCAGATCTGACTGGGACTCCCCTAGTCGTCGGATTCGGATCCTCCCCCCCGGCTCCCCCATCGGTTGTTGCAGCTAGAGACAAGCGTTATACATGATCCATCCCCTGATCCTCATGGACAGCAGGTGAGCTAGCTGGCAGCGCAGCCCTGCCAGTGCCAGCCAGCCTGAAAAGGGACTATCAGTGAGTCACGCCACCACCACCACGTGCTAATAGCAGGCCGCTGCACGGCTGCACCCAGCCTGGGGCTGGCCAGCAAACATGCATGCCTGATTGCCATTTGACTGTCGCCAGCTCCCTCCCTTAATGAAATGAAACCTGTCTGGCAGCACAGCTCAGAGTGACTGAGTCAGTGGGAATGAGATTTCCCTGTAGTTTGATCTTTTGATGCAATGCTCCATGGCCAGTCCAGGGGGGTGCTAATAGGACCAGTGGAGGAGAGGGCAGCACAGCTCAGAGTGAGTGCACTGTGCAGATGTGCATTACATGGTGGGGTTACCCTGGTCTTTAGAGCGGTAAAGCATAGCACGGTGCTGTGCTTTACTTTACCCCTTTAAAGACCAGGGTAACCCCACCATGTAATGCACATCTGCACAGTGCACTCACTCTGAGCTGTGCTGCCCTCTCCTCCACTGGTCCTATTAGCACCCCCCTGGACTGGCCATGGAGCATTGCATCAAAAGATCAAACTACAGGGAAATCTCATTCCCACTGACTCAGTCACTCTGAGCTGTGCTGCCAGCCAGGTTTAATTCCTTTGCTCCATCACCCTCCCTCCAGTCCAGGGGGATGCTATGCTTTACTTTACCCCTTTAAAGACCAGGGTAGCCTTACTATGTAATGCACAGACATCTGCAGACTGCACTCACTCTGAGCTGTGCTGCCCTCTCCTCCACTGGTTTGGTGTGATCATGGTGTGACTGGCAGATCACCATGTGTTCCTGGCAGCAAAAGAGGCTCAGCTTGTCCCTATGGCCCCTGCAGGTGTCTGGCATGGAGGACTGGGCACAGGAGGCCTTTTCTCTTGGCACCTGGCTGCAGATTGTAGGGTGGTGGTGGTGGCAGTTCTCCAATGCCGTTCTCTCTTAGAGTAGTGATCTCTGCTGTTCCAGAGGAGTCCAAGGATAAGGTGGCCACCTGCTCATCAGGGATCCACTCCTCAGCAAAGGGGGAATTGGTGTCCTTGTCTGCAGAGCGTAGGCTGCCCTTTGCCAGTCCAGGAGTGGGGCCCTATGATCACCCAGAGTTGGGGCACTGTGTCCGGCATGGACATGGCAGGAGGAGGCAGCTGCTGGAAAATGATCTGGATAGGATTTCCTCCTATCTGCACCTGTCCCCAGGTAAAAGCCTGCACCCTGGGAGGAGCCCCGAGGAACTGTCACAGCAAGAGTTCGCTTCAAAGTTAGCAAAGAAATGGCAGGGGACGGTCCCTCCCTGAGGATGGTGACAACCAGGTCCTCATTGCCCATTGACTTATTATTGCATGATAAGTGCAGATCTCAGCCAGGCAACCAGTCATTGTACAGAGACAGGCATGGCCCAGGCCACACACTGAGGGACTACAGAGCCCAGCAGGATCAGACTAGGAAACAGGTCTCTGGGGAATCAAACCTCTCAGGTTTCTAAAAGAACTACATATTCTAGAAGAACAATTTTACAAGCCAAGGGTTTATCTTACTAGTCAGCCTATGCCTTCCCTGGTGCTGTAGAGCTAAATATCACAGGGCTAGGCAAATTATGTGACTAAATAACCCAGCATGATCAGACAAAGAGATGTAGGTCTCATTAGATCAATCAAATGTCAAGGTTCTAAAGCCTATTATAGGCTGACTATTAAAATAAATTCATGGCTTGTATAGGCTGTTCTTCTGGGATATGTCGTTTTTTAGAACCTGGATGATTTCCTAGTCTGATCATGCTGGGTTATTTAGTCACATAATTTGTCTAGCCTGGGTGTGCATGGAAATGTAGTTCTACAGCACCAGAAAATGTATAGGCTGCCTATACCTTTTTTGGTACTGTAGAACTACATATCCCAGCACATCCAGGCTAGGCAATGTATGCTTTTTATTAGGCATTGGGTTCTTCTAGAACTGCATATCCAGAATGTAGAAACAAAGCAAACTTTGTATCTCCCTGT
>BLSH010490079.1:1993423-2018671 GCA_018402905.1 Glandirana rugosa
CGCTTCCAAAGGAGAACGCGTATTGAGAACCGAAAGAAAGTGATCAAACTATCGTCTAAGACTCCTGAGATTTGAATATTCTGGTAGTAGATGTATCTTCAAAAAGAATTCTTTTAAACGACGACTACCCGTTAGGAAAAGTAAACCAACCCAAAGAAGGAGAAGTGTGGTACATCCCACATCAAGGTGTTTACCACCCAAAGAAACCAGATAAGATTAGAGTAGTATTTGATTGCTCAGCAAAGTATGACGGTGTCGCCTTGAACGATCATCTACTAAAAGGACCAGACCTTACAAAACACTCTGCCTGGAGTACTCTGTAGATTCAGAAAGTATCCCGTAGCGGTCATGTGTGACGTTGAAAAGATGTTCCACCAGTTTCATGTGAAGAATGAAGATAGAGACTTCCTGAGATTTCTATGGTGGGAGGACGGAGATACAGATACGGAGCCAGCAGAATACAGAATGAAAGTACACTTGTTTGGAGCAGCGTCATCTCCAGGTTGCGCCAATTATGGTATGAAGTACCTGGCCAATAAAAATGAAAAGGATTGCCCATCAGCAGCAAATTTTCTTAAGAAAAACTTCTATGTAGATGATGGTCTTATAAGTTTAGAGTCCTCAGAATCTGCTATCAAACTAGTGAAAGAAAGCCAAGAGTTATGCGCAAGAGGAAACCTTCGCCTTCACAAATTCATCTCAAACAACAGAGAGGTACTGGAATCCATCAGTTACTCTGAATGTGCATCAACAATGAAAAATGTAGATCTCAATTATGATCATCTTCCAGTTCAGAATGTACTTGGATTGGGATGGAATGTAGAGAATGATGAGTACTTCTTTGAAACATCCTTGAAAGAAAAAGTTGCAACTAGGCGTACCATTCTTTCCACAGTGGCTTCTATATATGATCCATTGGGATTCCTGGCACCAGTAATCCTCAAAGCAAGAAAAATACTACAAGAATTATGTAGACCGAAGTTGGGATGGAATGAACCCATACCTGAAGATTTGAGGCCAAGGTGGGAGGCTTGGATAAAAGACTTGCAAAATTTGAGAGAAGTTCGGATACCTAGATGTTTTGTACCTCATGATTTCGGAGAGAAGAAAATAGAACTTCATCACTTTTCAGACACCAGTAGTTATGGTTATGGACAGTGCTCCTACATCAGAGTGATAGGAGAAGGAAAAATACACTGTGCCCTGGTTATGGGTAAGACCAGAGTCGCACCCATCAGTATTCAGACAATACCAAGACTTGAACTGACAGCAGCTGTTGTTTCAGCATCAGTAAGCAAGTTTCTGAGAGAAGAATTAGAGTTAAAAATAGATGAAGAATATTTTTGGACAGACTCGCAAGTTGTCCTAGGATACATAAACAATGAAGCTTGAAGATTCCATGTCTTTGTCGCCAACAGAGTCCAGAAAATTCGGGAAATAAATCCGGAACATTGGCATCACATTGATACAAAGCATAACCCAGCAGATCATGCTTCAAGAGGCCTGAATGTAACAGAATTGAAAAATTCAAACTGGTTCACCGATCCAGAGTTCCTTTGGGAAAGGGAAATCATACCCAGTGAAGGTTACACAGAATTGTCTATGGGTGATCCAGAAGTAAAGATTGTACAAACATTAAGCACTGCTGCCAGGTGTCAAAATGACATACTTGAAAGACTAGCCAGGTGTTCAAAATGGAATACAGTCATAAAGGTAGTAGCTCAAATTCAACGTTTGGCAAAGGGAATCAGAAAGAAGGAATCATTGAATGTAGAAGAAAGAATTAAAGCAGAAGAAACAGTCATAAGACTCATTCAACAGAGATTCTATAGTGAAGAGTTGAAGAGACTTATTCAAGAACCCAAAAGGCTTCCCAACAACCACCCATTGTACATGCTTAATCTTGTTCTACAGGATGGTATACTGAAAGTGGGAGGGAGACTGGAAAATGCATCGTTACCCAGCAGAGTGAAGCATCCAGAAATTCTACCCAAAAATTCTACCTTCACAAGATTGATCATCGATCACTACCACAACAAATGCTTGCATCAAGGAAGAAGCTTTACCCAGAACAGTTTGAGAGAAGGTGGTTACTGGATAGTAAAAGGAAGCAAAGTTATAGCAAAGTATATAAGTAAATGCGTAACCTGTAGAAAGGCACGTAGACCTACTGAAGAACAAAGAATGGCAGATCTACCGATAGATCGTGTAAACCCATCACCACCATTTCTTTATAGCGGAATGGATTGTTTCGGCCCATTCATCACCAAACAAAACCGCAAGGAGTCCAAGAGATATGGACTAGTATTTACATGTCTAAGCTCCAGAGCAATTCATCTGGAAATGTTAGACGATATGTCAACTGATGCATTCATTAATGCCTTGAGATGTTTCATAGCCATTAGAGGTACTGTCAGAGAGCTTAGATCTGACCAAGGATCTAATTTTGTCGGAGCAAAGAATGAATTGAAGAAAGCTCTAAAGGACATCGATAAAGAAAAAAAGGTAAGTGAGTATTTGTTAAAGCATCAATGTGATTTTCACATGAATGCTCCACATGCAAGCCACACAGGAGGAGTTTGGGAAAGACAAATCAGAACTGTAAGAAATGTGTTAGGTTCAGTGTTGAGAAAGAGCTCTGGAAAGAATAGATGATGCTTCACTTAGGACCCTATTCTATGAAGTAATGTCAATTGTTAACAGTCGTCCACTTACAGTTGACAACATCAATGATCCAACAAGTTTGGAACCTTTAACTCCAAACCATCTACTTCACCTTAAGTCTGATTGCATACAACCACCACCTGGCAAGTTTACCAAAGAAGATTTGTATGCCAAAAAGAGATGGCGAAGAATTCAATATTTATCAGAACAGTTTTGGAATAGATGGAGGAAAGAGTACTTTGCCATTTATTTCTTAACGTAAGATTGGCTAACACCCAGAAGGAATGTCCAAGTTGGTGACATAGTGTTACAGAAAGAAGAAGATTTACCCAAAAGTCATTGGAAATTGGCCAAAGTTCTGGAAGTTCGAAAGGATAAAGACGGACTGGTAAGAAGAGTGTTGTTACAAATAGGAGACTCAAAACTTGATAAAAAGGGAAAACGTCTCACCACTCCACTCAATTTGGAACGCCCTATACAGGAGTTAGTTGTTCTACTTGAGAGTGATAACAGACACTTGGAAACTGAGAACCTGATGGAAAATTACCAAAATTCATGTTTAAACCCTACTACAGAGAACATAGAATTATAGGTAATTTTGGTGGGAGTGTAGCTGGCCAGCTAAGACCTGTCCTAGGTTGTCAATATGACGTACATGTATATACAGCGAGACCTGCTGGTAACCTTAATGTAATTTCATATGCTAATATGTGAGAGACAAAAGCAGAGCTGTTTGCTGTGGTTTGTGTTTTACAGTGTCATATAACAGTTGTGTATTGTTTCCACAGAGGCAAAAGAGAGAATATGCCTTTCAGATTTTGTTCTGTGACTGTGAAGGTAAGCTTAAGACACAGCAGTATTGAAACCAGGAAACAAACAGTTAATTCTTTGTTACCCATAAGGAGTCTTGGCCAATTACAGCCAATCTCACATTAAGCAGGAGTCTTGACCAATTACAGCTAGCTTTACACCCATTCACTCTGGAAAATTCTCTAGCAGAGCTGTTTCAGAGCTCATTGCACCAGAGATGAGAGGAGAGGAACACAGTATCCAGTTTAGAGTCCTGTTTTATGGAAGCAAGAGGCCAAAACAGGTATTTAATACACTTATATGTGCTCCTATTGTTAATGTGATAGAACTGTATACTGAACTAGCTATATGTGTTCACTTTATAGTTCCACCAACAAACTGTTCAAAGCATTCAAACAACCAAACGATTCAAACTGTTCAAACAAACAGAACAAACCATCCAAACAGAGCAAACTGTTCAAAGAACAAACTATTGTAAACTAAGCAGATTGTACAAATTGTCCAGAGAACAAACAATTCAGACTGTACAAGCTATTTAAAGTTCATCAAGTAAACTATTGATATACCTATCAGAGAGATCTTAGAGTGAAAGTACAGATGCTGAAGAGAAATATATCCACCATTTCATTGAATAGTTGAATCACCATTTTGTAAGATTTTATTCAACACATGCTTGTATATGGACTGTCTGCTGCAAAATTGTCAGTGTTATATATGAAGAAAAGCTGAAGTTAATAAAGAAGTTATTTTTAAGAGTTTGGTGTGCTCTTTAAACCTGCTTCCATAGAACGGCGCTAGAAGAATTATAGAGTAACAGACAGTCTTGTTTGGACCAAAAGGTCAAAAAGTGAAATTCTTCTAATGCCACAGCGCATAAGGCACTTCATAGTGCTGCGCCTGCGACAAGTGGGACAGAACACAATCTGCATTTTTTTTGCTAGAAAATTATTTTGAAAACGTCTAAACAGAGGCCCTGTAGAATAAAATGGTAGCAGTTGCATTTTTTCATGTTACACAATATTTGCAAGCTTATCAAACACATATTTTCAGGAAAAAGTACATAGTATTGTAAATGATCGGGTGGTTCTGCAGCCATATAGTTCACTTTTACATGAAAGCCAGGAGCTGGCTGAAAACATTTCCAAGCTCATGGCTACAGCATTTAACCCCTTGAATACCAGAATGTTTATAAATGTACCTTGGTAGACCTGGGACTAAAGTAGGGTTGCCACCGTTTCTTCAAGCTAAACCCGAACACTTTAGCGGCACACATCAACTTTATTTTCAAGGGGGAACACTGTGGGCTCTGGTGTAAAGGGGAACTCTAATGTAAGGGAATTTCTGCTCACCAAACCTCCCATTTACATCAGAGTTCCCAGCATCCCCCCTTAAATTAGGGTCCTTAAAGCCCCCTTTACATCAGAGTCCACAAGGCACTCCTTACATCTGAGTCCCCCTTACCTTAGTGTACTCACTGGTTTGGAGGCAGGAGAGAAAAGGAAGGGAGGAGACTTCAATCACAGACAGTGGATGGTGAGCTCACTCACCCAAGGATGGAGGCTCAGACATCAACACCTTTCATCCACAATGTACCTGAGCTGAGTTGCTGAGATTCAAACTCCCAGCTCACACATTCCTTTCCTGGAGCACAGAATGCCGGGGATTGGAGTGTGAGTGGGTAGACTGAGGCGGTGGGAGGAGGAGGAGCAGATCAAACACTCTCTCCTCTCCTGTCTGTGTATGGGGGTGGGGCCGGTGTGCATACCTATGCACTCGGCATTTGTGGTACGTGGTTACTTGGGGAGCCACAGTCCATTCTGAATATTGTGTCCAGGTTTCAGATGGTCTGAAACCTGGACACAAGATTCAAAACCCGGACTGTCCGGGTGAATCCTGGACAGGTGGCAACCCTAGACTAAAATAGTGTAATTTCTGAACACAGTCATCACTGTTCACTTTTGGAATGAGTTGGTCACAGGTGGGCAACAAAGTGTCCTGTAATGACTCAAGGCACTTCCTTAGATATTATAGAAAATCTAACTGAGGTCTTCACCTTGACATGCCTGCTGCCCCAAAGGTTTAAGCGTGAGTATGTTTTTTTTTTAAAGATTAAGCCAGGCATCACGTCCAGCAAACCTAATCTGAAGTGAAAGTCAGACAAACAGAGGTCAGAGCTGCTGACAAGAATCCCAAATTAAATCAATAGTAAAACCATCAACAGTGTACAAGAAAATGCAGGAGAAAGGACACCCGCTAGAGATACTAGGAACTAAACTCTATCATGGGTAGAAAAGCAGCTGAAATAGAATACCGAAGGACTGACCAATCAATTCTAAGATGGCACATTGATGTTCGTATAGACATTAGCAAATGCATGGCTTTGAATCTGTGTAAGGCTGGATTCACACCTATGCATTTTTAGTGCTTTTTGCATTTTGCAGATTTGCACTGCAGTCCATTTAGCATGATTTCCTACGGAACACATTCTGTAGTGCAAATATGCAAAAAGCACTAAAAATGCATAGGTGTGAATCCAGCCTAAGTGGATGAATGCTGACAGCTCTGAGCAAGGCATATGCAATGTGGTTATGTGTGCACTTGACAAAATACGGTTTATTCACAAGCTTCAATTTTTAGTAAAACTTTCTTTACTCTCACTATTATAGACCTGCAGTACAAAACAATAAAAACTGCATGCACCTGACATATGGCACCTCGCTATCTGTCAAACACCTTTTGAAAAGCGGATCGCTTTTCAGAGGCACTGCAGTCCTTGACACACATCTGAACGTGGCCGAAGATTGGATAATAGCCAACCTTGCTGAGTATGTTCAAAGGCAGGCAGGGCACTTTTTTTTTTTTGAGAATTTGAGGGAGCTGATCCACCAGGGGAAAACAAAATGATCTACGGCCCTGAAACTGTCAAAGATATTCTCTTTGTGGGATCACGGTGTATGGGGGGAAAAAAAGAAGCACTCCGATTAAATTCTATATAGATCATCAACTGAATTGTACTTATCCGGGCTGTTCTTCTTGAAAATGAAATTGCATGTTCAGTAATAGGGATTTGTTTAATTTAAATATCTTCGCTTCCAATAAAATCATATTAGAGTGACTTTTCATGTCATGTATAAAGTCAGAGCTGCCTGATTGCATAGGGGTTTATTGATAACAAAAAAATCTGTGTGAATGCTTCAAGCTATCTCCGCAGCAGGTCCGGTGCGTTTTTCACAAAAACGCTGTGCGACTTTTGGTCCATTTCAGGTCTGAATTCAGCCAAAAATTTGGGCTAAAATCGGACCTGAAACGGTGAACCGGGACGCACAGGACCCCTGCTGTGAGCCGCATGCGGTTCATATGTGAACCCAGCCTCAAGCATAATCCCATATTTTTCCTAATGTTTTCATTTCCTATGATCATCAGCTCTATATATACCTCAATCAGGAAAATACCACATTTTGGGCACTAGAAAATGCTTGCAATCAAATAAACAAACAAAATAATTTAGTTTTATCAAATAGGCAAGACACTACTGATTTTAGATGTGTGTTTTTTTAATATTCATATTAGCATGGATTTATGAAAGACCAATGTTATCAGCAAAAGTGCTAAAATTCAAGGAAATCAGTAAAAATGTAAATGCATTTTCTAACAAATTTAGTCTTCCTCTTTATTGTTTCCTCCCTATCATTAATAAAATAAAATTCTTAAAAAATAAAATAACTTGTTTCTGGTCACTTTGTCACTTAGGTGTCAGAGGTTGTTGGCTGTGGCTGGTAGAAATGGATACTTCTAGGGTTGGAGCTAGGAACATTGACAACAATATCACGGTCAGTAGCAAATACTATTATCTAGGGGATAGCCAAGTTGGAAGTTGGGCCAACAATCACAGACAAAACAAAGAAACAGAATGATCTGAATAAACTATGACCGATGGAAGATAAGCCACCAATGGGTAGCTATAGATTGTCAGGTTGAGATGTAGCAGTGCCCAGTTCTCACTATACCCTCCAATTGTGATAATGGATTGCTTTGCTGCCCAAACCAGACAGACAGGTAATGAGTACTAGCATAGTTGCCAACATTCTCAAAACATTTTAGGGACACTTTTTTTTTTTCTGTAGGCAGATTACTATTTTAATTAGGGATGGGGAATTCATGTGTAGGCATGGTCTAGCAGCAGTGAAAAAATGCTTAGAGCGCCACAGCGGAAAACGAGTATTGGGAGATAGATTAAGGGGGGTTAACAGAGGTGGGGGCGTGAACAGATTTGGGGGGGTTAGAGAAGGGGGAGTGTACAGAGTTGGGGGGATGGAGAAGAGGGGGTAAATAGAATTGGTGAAGGGGGGTTATGATCAGAACTGGGCTGTTCCGGCCAGTCAGGACATGTGTATTGGGGGTGCGAGCAGAGGCTGCTGGGAGGGAAGATACTGGGACAGGTCAGTGGGGGGACAGGCACACAGAAGTTGCTGAGTACATGGCAGTGACACCAAGGAGTCAGGCTGGGCACTGGACAGTCAGCAGACAGCTTTCTCTAGGAGGACTCACCATGGCTGTGGCTTTTCTTTCTCTCTATGTTCACCACTGCGCCTCCCTTATCTTCAATAGCCCAGAAAAAAGCCACCCTGAAGGGGGTGGTTCTGCGGCTTCATGAGGCACAGCAGACACCCAGCAACTCCTCAGCCGATCCCACCAATAACAGGCTGAGCCGAGACCAGACTGGAGACTGGCAGGAGCTGTATGGTGGGCTTGAGTCAGTGTGACGGGGGGCCGCATGGGACCCCTGCAGCTATTCTACTGGCTGTGATAACAGTGTCCCGCTGTCCGTTACAAAGCCTAATTTTTGGTATTTTGCCTGGGGCAGGCCCAGACAGGGACATCGGTCTGATTTCTGTGAATTTCTTGGGCAATTAGGGCCAGTTGGCAACTATGCACTAGAACCTACTAGGAGCAACAGGGTACCGGAAGCATCGAGAATTAACAAGGAAAGGCAAATTTAGCGCAGGAACAGCAGTGAGGAATAGCAGGGACAGACAGTACAGTTGAAGATAAAAAAAGATTAAGAGAAACTAGGAAGAGGAAGGTGGGATGAACTGACTCAACAGGGAATAATCAGACTGGCTTTGGGCAGAGCTGGAAGCAGCAGCAGTGGAAAAATAAAGCAGGCTTACAAACATAAGACTCCATATCAGAGGTGGTAAACAAGAAAACAGTATAGGACAGGTACTGAGCTACAGCTAACAAACTAAGCAACTAACACTAAAAATCAGACTAGGGGCACAAGCAAGCAGGCTCATAGGAATGACCAAATATGTATAGACAATGGCAAAGTGCAATGATCAGGTGCACGCTGTTAAAGCAATCCAGAAACACAAACGAATAGACAGGTAACATGCTGCAAAGTCAAAGCCAGAGGAGGCATAGGCAGAATAGACAAAGCACGCAAGAGAATCAAGACTCAAACCAGATTCTTACAATATCTGAAATACTAAGAAAAAATACTTTCTCTATAATTATTTTTCTATGTTCTCCTCTACTTTCTTTTATTTTCTTCCTTTTATTCTCTTTTCATTTTCTCTTTGTTCCTCCATGCTTAGGCTAATTTAGAGATGTAATAAAACCCGAGAGAGTGGGGGCAGGGCCAAGCTGCGCTGTGTGTGAATGAACAATGTCGAGAGCCTGCTAGAGTGCCCCTATAACAAGAGCCTTGCTTTTGGGGGCATTCGGCAGGGGGCAGGAGCCAGGACTGCCGGCAGAGGGACCCAAAAAGAAGAGGATCAGAGCTGCTCTGGGCAAATCCACTGCACAGAGCAGGTAAGTATTGAGGTGGCAAGATGGCTTCTCAGAGCAAAATGGCTTTGCTACTGATAATATTAATTTGAGCTTATTTCTTTATCTTACATGTACACTGGCATATGGCATAAATAATTCTGATGACTACTGGGGCACATGATTATGTTTGGAGGATCTGTGACCATACAAGTTCCTCAAGTTCCTGGAACACTCAGCCAGATGGCCATCTGGCCAAGGATGTCCGAAAAGCGCAGACAATAAATAAATTCTGATGACTCCTCGATGAACCATGGTCACAAGATGTTTAACACTAGGCTTGCTGTAGACTTTACTAACCTTTGATTGGTCAACTATATCTTGACCCAACCTATCCTTACATACGTCATTTACTGTATATAACCTGAACGCGCCAAAATTGATTGATTATGTCTGGTCTCTATGTAGCTACATATGTTATCTTGAATTTGGTATCACTGACTAACAGGTGTCAGGTATCTGTACCTGAATCAAAGAATCCACGACAGTATAAATGGTTTGTTTGTTTGCTTTTTAAATTACAACTTTTAGAATCACTTTTTAAATAGGAATTATAATAGAGCAATCCTTTTCAAATATAAATAAACTCTACTATACTCCTAGAGAGACAGATGTATTTCCAAGAATGAACAATTGTGAAGGATCTGTCTATCCTTCTTAAAGAACTAGCAAGACCCACAACGATCTTCTCCATGACTACAAGGGGCATGTGGAGCACGCATAGTGAAAGCCACAATAAAAGCCAAGATCGATCAGGGCTGTTCATAAAAATAGATTTTAAAAGGTTCATGAATGTGCAATAAGGAGCAATTCCAACACTTGTAACTCCACAGCTTGTTATCATCCCTCAGGTGAAATTGACTTTGCCTTATGGTTTTCTAACTGTCTCAAGTGATCCTCATAGTTGTCCTATCACTTGAATCCCTTAGACCCGGGGTCATCAAACTATGGCCCTCCAGTTGTTCAGGAACTACAATTTCCATCATGCCTAGTCATGTCTGTGAATGTCAGAGTTTTACAATGCCTTATGGGACGTGTCGTTCCGCAACAGCTGGAGGGCCGTAGTTTGAGGATGCCTGCCTTAGACCATGCATGGCTACTCTAACAGTGGGACCAAACTTAATTAAATATTTTCAGGTTAAATAAACATTTAAATGCTTTTGGCAATATAGAAATACAGAGTTTCTACTCCCCTCTCCACACCATCCCCCATAAACTATAGTAGGACATCGTATTATATGATTAGTAAATTATCTGAATGCTTAGGTGGCAACACACATGCTTACTTGCAATTTTGAATTTGTGATGCGTGTGCTTTTTAACATTTGTGAAATGGAGTGAGGGAATGCTGTCTAGTATGCTGAAAGTCATAACTAGTTGTACTATGGAATTCTTGGAGGCTGCTTTCAGTGAAGCACAGCAGAAACTGCTCCACATGTCAGACAAAATAAAGACCCTGCACCAATGTCTTCAACCATAGCTCCCAACTGCCCTTCATTTGGAAGGACTGTCCCTCTTTTGAGACCAGATCCCCCTGTCCTTCATGAAGCTTTAGTTGTTCCTCTCTTTAATGTAATGTGTACACTATTAAATGACTGCTTTCCAATATAAAGGAAAAATTTGAGGTCATAAAGCACTTGTATGGTTTAGCCAATCGTTTACTGCATATTTGAGCTTTGTGGTCCATGTTACTGAGGCCATAACAGGGAAGTGTCATTTTGCATACATAATGTGTGCTAAAAGATGTCCCTCTTGATCCTTTTAGAAAGTTTGGAGGTATGCTTCAGCTACCAGAAAGGATTACAAACAGTGCATGGAAGAGCTAATCTCTGCAATAAACTGTATTTCATTAGAAAGCTATACCAAACCAAGCTGATATGCAGGATTACATAAGCCATGCCTTGAAAAAGTTTGAACGCCTGAGAGGTATAGTAGAATAAATAAAAGATTTTCATGTTGCAGCACTATTACTCAGTGGATTACCAGAAAGTTATGAAAGCTTGTCACAGCACTTGATGCATGGCCAGATGATGAACTGACATTGATGAATATAAGCGTAAAACAGAAAGCATTAATAGTGATGGCACTTCTATCGCAGAGTCTGTGTTAAAGACGAAAAATAGGAATAAAAACAATAACATGCAACAAGAAACACATGAATGTTTTGTGTGCAAGAAACAATGTCATTTAAAAGCAGATTGCAGAATCTGGAAAGCTAGAATGCTAAATAAACTAAACTACAAAGGGCCAAAAGTGTGAAGGAAGAAACTGAGTTTTCTTCTGATTTATAAATATATTTTTCAATCCAAAAGTTCAACCTCATATTTGCGGGCATGGTGTGTGGATTCAGACGCTACGAATCACATGATAAATGACAGAAATTTCTTTCACCTTGACCAGAGTAAAACAGAAAAAAATCACCACACATGGACTGTGCACTCTGTTCTGTAGGGCTATATACAAAGATTCTAACAATCTTGTGTTGGTGTAACAGAAACAGTGAATGAGGGAAATCTCCTCCTCAATGCAGTCAGAGGTCACAGATAGAAAACTCTGCCGTACTCTGTCCAAAATGATTAAACACATTATTGGCGTGAGTTGGATTTTAACCATTAATCACAAATGTTAAAGAGAATGTATAGTGGTTTTGTACATATTTGTATCTTTTTTTTTTTCGCTCAGAAACGGTTTTATTAACATGAGACATAACGAAGCAAAACCTCACAAGCAATACAGATTTCTTTCTCAAAAAGTTTCCACTTGCATCATTATATAAAGTCAAGGAAATAAATAGCGTATTAACAGTCAAACCCTTATTTCTCCTTACGTTCACTGACAGACGCAGCTCTTCATTGACTTTGTGGGTTTTATGTCCGTTACTACTAGGAGTTAACTAGGCAGGGAAAAGAAACAGCTGGCCCCTCCCCTGGGGGCCGTCCTCCTTTCCTACATCAAACCCCCTTCCTGTATAGCTCTACAGTTTCAATGCCTAGTTCGCAAGGAGTTGACCTGGCTTCCCTATAGGGAACTGCGGTCCGATTGTGACCATTTTTTATTTTATTTTTTATTATATTTTCACTTCAATCAAGATGAAATCTTCTATCAAGAAGCTGGTCGGGGCATAGAGAGTCCTAGAGCTCTGTACTTTACCCGGCCTGGCCAACATGATGCAAAGCCAGTCCCGCCACTAGGGACCTGGTGCAACCCCCCTGCTGGTCCCCCTCTACCGATGCGATTTGGCTGGGCAACTTGGGCCTGCAGCATACCGCCGTCAAGGGCGCAAAGTCTGCTTAAGCGGCTACCGCGGCGTCGGATGGGTAAGTGAGCGCCCCCCTTCCTAGGGGAATGTGGGGCCCGACGACTGCCGCAACTGGGTTCTTGTGACGCCCCGGGTTAGCCATGTTGGGACTATAGCTCCCTGCCCCCCGCCACACGCCCCCCTTCCCCCCCCCCCAGCACCACGGCGATTTACCGGCCTTCTCATCCGGATCGCCATGCGGCGACCGGCCGCCATTTTGCGCCGGACCACCGCCATTTTGCCGTAGCCGCGGACATTCCCAGCCTATGGGGCTTTCCCTCTAGCGCTCGGAGCGGCCTGTTTCGGTACTGCACGTTTCCTGAAAGGGTGTGTCGGCCTCTAGTGCTTCACAGCGGCCATTTTTGACTGCATGCTCTGCATCTACACGTGGCTGCAGCTTCTCCCCTCTTCAGAAACGGCAGTGACAAGCAGCACAGCTCTTCCTGACGATCTGCACTGCGGAACAGCAAGTATAGCTGGGCTCCCCCTGGGTGCTGGTGGTGGTGGGCACTGTCCTCAGTAAAGACTGTGGGTGTGTGGCTGAGTGCGGGCGCCCCCTTTTCCCTTTTTTTGTGTCATTTTCCCTTTTAATAGGAGCTATGACTGATCCTAAGGTGGCATCAGCAGCCCCCCGATCGGATCAAGGGGCCTTTTTCTAAACGGTTTTCACCGAGTTTTCCTTGTGGGGATGCCGCTCTGCGGGTCCCCAGGTAGCGTCCCCATCCCCCCTCAATTGTCATCAGGGGAGGAATCTGAACCTGAGCTGGCATCAGGGGTCTCTGGGACCCCTGCAAACCTATCTGATGAGGAGACAGGGGGTGACAGTGTACCTCCTGAAGGGGACCAGGGGCTAGCAGCTGCACAAGAAGCAGCACCTGTGGCCACCATTATCTGGCATTCGCACTATGTTGCAGCTGGATCTAGATGATGATATCGCGATCTGCTGCATATGTGTGTGTATTTTTTAGGCCCCCCAGGGCCCTCCAGACTAATCCTTATAACAAATTCTTGACCATTTCCTATATAGTGAATGGCAGCGCCCACAGCGTTCCCCCTCACTGACATGATGTTTTGCGGTTCGCTATCCCTTTGAGGAGAGCTTCTAAAAAAAAAGTGGGAGTCCCCTGCGGGGTCCCACCGATTGCACGCCTTACTAGGGCGACTACTATCCCTATGGAAGGGACTCCTTCCTTTAAGGATCCCACTGATAGGAAGACAGGAGCACTTTTGAAGTCCCTGTTTCTGAGCGCGGGCTCTGCTGTACGACCGACCCTGGCTTCGGCCGTGGCGGCACAGCATCTAACTGAATGCATTATGAATTAGAAGGCGTGAGTTTCGCTGTAGACAGGAGCCTTCCCCCTCAGGTCAGAAGAAGCCTTTTTTCGTGCCTCGAGCACGGTAGAAAAAGGGACCCGCTCTGGTAAGTCGCTGCAGGGGCCGGAAGACGGCACGGGCAGCGCAAAACAGAACAGACGGAGGACTAGCCTTCCTCAGCCTGATGGGTTGCCCCCACCCGAAGTCGGGTGGGGTGGACGTCTTCTGGGGTTCGCAGAGCGATGATTGACCCGTGTTTCAGACCGCTGGGTCTGGGAAGTGTTGTCCACCGGGTACAGGATAGAGTTTCTCTTTCCACCCCCGGACAGGTTCTTCCCTTAAAGCTTGAATCTCATGCGGGATCGCAGGATGGCCCTATGCGAGGCAGTGCAGGCTCTCTCGGACCAAGGGGTGTTTGCCCCGGTTCCCTCAGGGAGAGGTTTCAAGGTTTTTACTCATACCTTTTTGTGGTACCCAAAAAAGGGGAGGGTTTTCGGCCCATCCTGGACCTGAAGGCTCTGAACATGTATGTCAGGGTGCGATAGTTCCGGATGGAGTCTGTTCGGTCGGTTGTGGCCGCCCTCCACCAAGGAGAATTCTTGGCGTCTTTGAATAGGGACGCGTACCTCCATGTACCCATACATCCTCGTCACCAGCGTTTCCTGCGATTCGCGGTGGGGGATCGCCATTCCAATTCGTGGCTCTTCCCTTCGGCCTGACCTCCGCATCCCGGGTCCTTACAAGGTTGTTAGCTCCGGTGTTGGCGCTGCTGCGTAAGAGAGGCATTGCCATTGTGGCATACCTGGTCGATCTGCTCCTGCTAGCGGAATCGGTCTCGGCTCTGGAGGAGAATGTGAGCATAACGATGGCATCCTTACTGGACTTCGGCTGGTTACTGAACCTGAAGAAGTCATCAGTGGCCCCCTCCTGCCGTTTGGGGTATCTGGGCCTCATTTTGGACACGGAACGGGCGAAGGTGTCTACAGTCGGCTGTGCGCACCCTCTGGTCGCACCGTCAGTCTTCTGGGGCTCATGGTCTCGTCGTTTGAGGCGATACCTTTTTGCCCAGAGTCACACTCGTCCTCTCCAGCGAGCAATCTGACTCGGTGGGACAAGTCCCGTCGGTCGTTGGACCGTCCTATCCGGCTGAGCCCCCAGACCCGGGCGTCCCTGATCTGGTGGCTATGGGACCCGGCTTTAATGCAGGGGAAGTCGTTCCTGCCTCTTTAGTGGGTGATTATCACCACAGACGCCAACCTGACGGGCTGGGGCGGAGTCTTGGGCCAGCTTTCGGCCCAGGGCCGTTGATCGGCTCAGGAGGCTCGTCTGCCCATCAATGTGCTGGAACTGAGAGCAATCGGACTGTGTCCCCTTCATTGGACAATGGGATTGCAAGGCCGTCCGATCTGAATTCCATCAAACAATGCCACAGCGGTGGCGTTTGTGGATGATCAGGGGGGCACAAGGTGCCCAGCGGCGGCAGCTGAGGCAGCCCTAATACTGTGTTGGGCGGAACTTCACGTTCCGTCTCTTTCGGCGGTTTACATTCCAGGTGTGGAGAACTGGCAGGCGGACTTTCTCAGTCGCCAGATGCTGGACCGAGGGGAGTGGTCCCTCCACCCGGAGATGTTCGCTCAGATTTGTCTCAGATGGGGGACGCTGGATGTAGATTTCATGACGTCCCGGTTCAATCACAAAGTGACAGCCTTTGTGTCCAGAACGAGGGATCCGTTGGCAGTGGCCTCGGACGCTCTAATGGCTCCCTGGAGCTCTTATTGTCTCCTGCATGCCTTCCCTCCGATTCAACTGCTTCCGAGATTGGTACGCAGAATAATGACGGAGGGGATACCGACGTTTATGGTGGCCCCAGATTGGCCCCGGCGCACTTGGTACGCCGTCGTGGTGCAAATGGTGGCGGACGCCCCTGGCGGCTCCCGATGGGAGACGATCTTCTGTCTCCAGGACTCATATTGCACCCTGCCTTACCTTCGCTGGCTTGCCGGCTTGGCTATTGAGTCCCAGGTGCTGAGGGATAAGGGAGTCGCCGACTCCGTAGTCCCTACTCTGCTAATACCTCACAAGTGTACTTCTCGCAAGATCTATCACCGCACCTGGAAGGCTTATATTGCTTGGTGTGAGGCGGAGGGCTTTAACCCCCGCTCTTATGTCGTATCCAGGGTCCTGACCTTTTTACAGGAGGGCCTGAACTGAAAATTGGCCTTCAGTACTATCAAGGGCCAAATTTCGGCCTTAGCCATTCTCTTTCAGAGGCCTTGTTTTCGCACTCTCTGATTCGTACCTTGTACAAGGTGTGCGACATGTGGCGCCTCGGGTCAGATCTCCGATGGCTCCGTGGGATTGGAATCTGGTGCTCTCTGTTTTTCAGAAACCACTTTATGAGAAACTCAGGGAGTTTCCTTACAACTTCTGTCGCAGTAGGTGGCCTTGGTAGCCATTACTTGTGCTAGACGGGTGTCGGAATTAGCTGCACTATCGTGCGAGTCTCCCTCTTAGTACTGCTTAGGGACAAGGCGGTCTTGCGCCCCTCTCCCTCTTTCCTTCCGGAGGTAGTCTCTTCCTTTCACATCAATGAAGATGTTATCCAGCCTTCGTTGTGCCCTCGTCCTTCGCACCCAAAGGAGCTTTGAGTTGCGCGCCTTGGACGTAGTGAGGGCCTTTTGAGTGTACTTGGCTGATGCAGCTCCTTTTCGGAAAGCTGACGCCTTGTTTTTTCTTCCAGAAGGGCCGCGTAAAGGATTAGCGGCTTCTTCGGTTACTATTTCTCATTGGATTAGAAAAAACGTGACTCATGCGTATTCTGTTCGGGGAAAATTCCCTTTTCCCAGTCACGGCACATTCTACCCAGGCGGTTAGTACTTCCTGGGCCTTCAGACATCAGGCTTCGGTGTCCCAGGTGTGCAAGGCGGCCACGTGGGCCTCGGTTCACACCTTTACCCAGTTTTACAAGGTTGATGTGTTCGCATCCTCGGATGATGCTTTTGGCCGCAAAGTTTTGCAGGCGGCAGTGTAGGCGCGACTGGCGTCTCTCCAGAGGTTCTGTTGGGTACAGTTGTTAGCGTTTACCCACCCCTCTTTTTTTGACACAGCTTGGGGACGTCCCCACAAAGTCAATGAAGAGCTGCGTCTGTCAGTGAACATAAGGAGAAAAAGGGATTTTATTAAAACTTACCGTAAAATCCTTTTCTCCGAGTTCACTGACAGATGCAGCACCCACCCCTCTGGGCTCTGTTTCTATACGGCTTGTGTACGAACTGAAGAGCTATACAGGAAGGGGGTTTGATGTAGGAAAGGAGGACGGCCCCCAGGGGAGGGGCCAACTGTTTCTTTTCCCTGCCTAGTTAACTCCTAGTAGTAACGGACATAAAACCCACAAAGTCAATGAAGAGCTGCGTCTGTCAGTGAACTCGGAGAAAAGGATTTAAGTAAGTTTTAACAAAATCCCTTTTTCCCTCCTCCCTCCCATCGTCTTACATGTATGCAACCCCAACCAACCCCCCCAACTGTCCTAAGCCATATTAATCCCACATGTCCATTAACATAACAACCTGCCTAAGATTAGATCTGTGAGAGATATACCTGGAGTATTCAGCCATGGGGACCATAATGCATCAAACTTGCCCGGGCGTCCACGTTGTTGGAAGATATATTTTTCCAATCTAAGGGTGTTTCGCATCTGGGCTATCCATTCCTTTATAGTGGGAGGTTTGGCCTCCTTCCAATAATTCAGGATAAGTCTGTGTGCCTGGAAAAGAGCCCTAGAGATTGCTTGTTTAGGTAGATCCTCAATTGGAAGGTCATCTAGAATTCCCAATATACATGGTTTCGGGTCTACTGGCAGGGTAACCCGAAATACTGAGTTGATGGTGGAGATGACTTCAGCCCAATACCCATGTAATTTGGACAGCGCCATATAAGATGGATAAGATCCCCACACTCTCTGTCACACCTGGTGCAATTTTGTATCTTTTATTTATTATGATTAGGACTAAAAAATACAAATGTAAGAACCGTTTTGATAGCTAGGCAAAAATAAAATACTACATATAAATATTTTGTATTATCATATCAAGCCAAGAGGTGGGGCTGTCTGTTCATTTTCACATGCTTTCCAGTTCCTGCTTTCCTCCTCTGCAGAACCAGAGCAGTGACATTTCTTCTCCCTCCTGCCATAGTTCTTCCACTAGAGGTTTCAATGAAAGACCGTCTTTCTTAAAGGAGATACCTACTGTCTTGGCATGCACTGGGAATCCTTTGTCATGTATGCACCTGTATTTAATGTTTTTTGCATAAAGATTGTATTAAAAAAATATATAGAGAATAAAATAATGAAATGAGTGAAAACCACTGTTTTATTTTAAAGAAACGTAGAAACTTTCTACTGTATAGTTTATAATGATTTGGAGAATTTAATTTAGGAGGATATTTCATGTTGTGTTTTCAATACATTTTGCACTTACTTTACATTGTTCATTCAGAGCTTTGAGATAACTTCAAGATGTTGACTTTCCTACTATTGGTAACATATATTACTTTGCAGTGAGTAGTTTAAACATTTCATAACCGATGACTGATTGGAATGTCAGAACAAGCTGCCATTTACTGATAGTGCTTTATACATTCACATTGCAGTTACAAAATTGCCTGCTATCTTTAAGAGACTCTAAAGTGTTCTTCTCTTAAAGAACAAGTATTTGGTAAAGTAACATTAAACCCAAAAACAAAAATGTAAAGATTTGCAGCTTTCCAATCCTTAGGGGTGGTGGCTGCATTAGGTTATTTTTTTTTTGGGGGGGGGGGGTAATTTGTTTTCCTTTATTTCACCTGGTGATCTGGCCAGTCTTAGGGCTCGTTCACATGTGAGGTTAGGCACGGTTGGTTGAACCACACTTTTACCAACCCCAAATGCTACCCTCTTTAGCTGCGGCTCATGCGGCAATCAAAGGGTTAAAGCGGGCGATGAGGAGGCAATACAATGCCTTTTCACCACCTGCCAAATGCTCTCTAAAGAGCATTTGGAACATGGATCGCTATTCAAAGGGCACCGTAAGTGTGAACGAGCCCTTAGGGTGTCTGCTTTACTACTTCTTCCAAATGCAGACACCTTTGGACAGCAGCCTGGGGGGAGTGTAGTGTTAGACTAGCAGACTTAAGGCCCTACACATGGTACAACAACAGTTGTACAACAGCTTGTTGTGCAATAATCCGACCGTTGTACGACTGTTGACTCGCATGTACAGAAGTTGGCCCAACAAAGTTGTAAGTGCAAACACGCATGCTCAGAAGTCAGGAAGTGTTCGGTCGTGTAACCTGTGTTCCTAATTCACAAATCACAATCACCTGAACTTTCATCGTTAGACGCTCGTAACACGTCACTAGGTTCGGCTTTGTTGTACAACTACTTGACTCATGTCAGTACGCAAGACACAACAGCCAACAGCCGATTTTGGACAAAAGTTGAACGTGCTGTAGTAAGACCGGTGCACGGTGTGTACGAGGCATTAGAATTAAAGCTGAAATGCTCTAACTGCTACTTTGTCTGAACAACTTGGCCTTTTAATTAAGGTGAAAAATAAAAGACTTACTGACTGGATCAGCAGGTGAAAATAAAAGAAAAAAGCCAAAAAAAAAGAGA
The DNA here is from genome assembly GCA_018402905.1 of Glandirana rugosa. Classification (NCBI taxonomy): domain Eukaryota; kingdom Metazoa; phylum Chordata; class Amphibia; order Anura; family Ranidae; genus Glandirana; species Glandirana rugosa. The sequence continues at coordinate 2,012,992 of BLSH010490079.1, forward strand.
ATGAATGCAGCCACCATATCTAACAATTGGTAAGCTACACTTAAAGGCTTGGTTCACATTTATGCAAATTGGATTCGGGTTTCTCTGCATCCAATTAGCATAACAGGAAACTGTTATGGAGCCGCAGCCTCAGCCGCAGCCACGGTCCGCACTGGAAAAGGGTCCTGTACTTCTTTGGCTCAGTTGTCAGGTCCAAATTAAGGCAAAAATTCGGACCCGATTCGCACCTGAAATGGAGAACAGGAACGCACCGGACACCTTGCTGTGAGCCACAGCTAGTGTGAACCCAGCCTAATATGTTTTTGGGTATAATGGGTACCACTTTAAGTGAACTTGAATTTTAATTAATTTCCCCACCCACTTACCTCATCTTACATACATACTTACCTTCCTCCCCATTTTAGCAATATTCACTGTATGGTCCTTCCCGTCGGCACACAGCCCTTTTTCCACAAATGTTTCTGCCAGATCCTCCAGCCCAGAGATCCTTTTTTTAAAATTGTTGTTGATCGCTGTCCAGAAGGGCCTCTTCACAACTGTGCTCAAGTTTATTATTGATGCATGTTGTTTTTCACATTTCACCTTGTTGCATTGACCCTGCCTATTCCCTTGTAATGGGCCCTCAGCGCAGCGGAGTCACTAGGGGAGGCAGAGGGGGACATGGTTAGTTTTTGCATTTGATGCCCATTGTCAGGATATATAAAGTGTTTGCATTTGTTGCCCATTGTCAGGAATATTTAATGTTTATGCATTTGATGCCCGTTGTCAGGGGTATATATACAGTTGTGCTCATAAGTTTACATACCCTGGCAGAATTTATGATTTCTTGGCCAATTTTTAGAGAATATGAATGATAACACAAAAACCTTTCTTTCACTCATGGTTAGTGTTTGGCTGAAGCCATTTATTATCAATCAACTGTGTTTACTCTTTTTAAATCATAATGTCATCAGAAACTATCCAAATGACCCTGATCAAAAGTTTACATACCCCAGTTTTTAATACCGTGTATTGACCCCTTCAACATCAATGACAGCTTGAAGTCTTTTATGGTGTTTGTGGATGAGGCTCTTTATCTTCTCAGATGGTAAAGCTGCCCATTCCTCCTAGCAAAAAGCCTCCAGTTCCTGGATATTCTTGGGCTGTCTTGCATGAACTGCATGTTTGACATCTCCCCAGAGTGGCTCAATGATAATTGAGTTCAGGAGACTGAGGTGGCCACTCCAAAGCCTTCACTTTATTCTGCTGTAGCAAACGACAGGTCGATTTGGCCTTGTGCTTTGGATCATTGTCATGTTGGAATGTCCAAGTACGTCCCATGCGCAGCTTCCTGGCTGAATGCAAATGTCCCTCCAGTATTTTTTGATAACATACTGCCATTCATCTTGTCATTAAATTTGACCAAATTTCCTGTGCCTTTGTAGCTCACACATCCCCAAAACATCAGCGATCCACCTCCATGTTTCAAAGTAGGAATGGTGTACCTTTCATCATAGGCCTTGTTGACTCCTCTCCAAATGTAGAGTTTATGGTTGTGGCCAAAAAGCTGTTTTGGTCTCATCACTCTAAATGACTTTGTGTCAGATGGTTTGAGGCTTGTCTCTGTGCTGTTTGGTGTATTGTAAGCGGGATACTTTGTGGCATTTGCGTAGTAATGGCTTTCTTCTGGCAACTTAACCATGCAGCCCATCTTTCTTCAAGTGCCTCCTTATTGTGCAGCTTGAAACAGCCACTCATGTTTTCAGAGTCCTGTATTTCCCCTGAAGTTATTTGTGGGGTTTTCTTTGCATCCCAAACTATTTTCCTGGCAGTTGTGGCTGAAACTTTAGCTGGTCTATCTGACCGTGGTTTGGTTTCAACAGAATCCCTCATTTTCCACTTCTTGATTAGAGTTTGAACACTGCTGATTGGCATTCTCAATTCCTTGGATATCTTTTCATATCCCTTTCCTGTTTTGTACAGTTCAACTACCTTTTCCCACAAATCCTTTGACAATTCTTTTGCTTTCCCCGTGACTCAGAATCCAGAAACGTCAGTGCAGCACTGGATGAAAGTTGCAAGAGTCTGTCAGGAGTCCAGAAACTCATTGACCTTTTATACACACACACTAATTACAAGCAAACAGATCACAGGTGAGGATGGTTACCTTTAATAGCCATTCAAACCCCTTTGTGTCAACTTGTGTGCATGTTATCAGGCCAAAATCACCAGGATATGTAAACTTTTGATCAGGGTCATTTGGGTAGTTCTGCTGTCATTATGATTAAAAAAGAGTAAACACAGTTGATTGATAATAAATGGCTTCAGCCAAACACCAACCATGAGTGAAAGAAAAGTTGTTGTGTTCTCATTCATATTCTCTGAAAAATGTCCAAGAAATCATAAATTCTGCCAGGGTATGTAAACTTATGAGCACAACTGTATATATATTTGATAAAAAACAAAAGGAAAAAGTTACTTGCACACTATCACAAATCCCTATGCACATTTAAAATAACTGGAGGTTCTCTAGTATCATTACACTAACACTAAGAGCCCTTTCACACTAGGGCCGCCCAAGGCATCAGCGGTAAAGCGCCGCTAGTTTAGCAGCGCTTTAGCGCTGTTATAGCGGCCCTTTGGCGCCACTATTCGGGCGGCAGCGGGGGCTCTTTTAACCCCTAAGAAGGGGCTCTTCCGGAGCGGTGCACAGCCGCTTCGGAAGCGCTGCCCATTCATTTCAATGGGCAGGGGCAGTGGAGGAGCGGTGTATACATCCCTCCTGCACTGCCCCAAAAATGCTGCTTGCATTTTTGTTTCCTCTCCTGCAAGCGCACCGCCCCAGTGTGAAAGGACACACTGGCTTGCATTAGGAGGCGCTTTACAGGCGCTATTTTTAGCTAAATAACGCCTGTAAAGCTCCTCAGTGTGAAAGGGGTCTAACTCACCTAAGAGGTTTTGACATGGCAGGTGAGCTTACACTTTAATGGCCACTGGAGCGATATTAAAAAACATCCAGTTATTTAATTAGGCAGAGGGATTTGGGATAGTGTGCAGGTAACTTTTTTCCTTTGTTTTTTATTGTATGTATTGGGGCATTGTTGCTGCCCAAAAGTAGTGGGAGTTTGAGCACAGGGCTTAGGCCCTTTTCACACTGCTGCAATTTGAAAGTCACGCAATTTTACCGCCGTCATTTTGACGCGATTTCAGGGAATGCCTGTGTAAATTTAAGGTCTATGGACCTCAAATCGCATCAAAGTTGGACCAAAGTAGTACAGGGACTACTTTGAATTCGGTGCGACTTGAAGTTGCACAGATATGAATGTTTATCATTGGGAATCATGGTGTACGACTTATCATGTGACTCTGATGTCCAAAGTCACAGGGAAAGTCACACAAGTGTGAAAGGGGCCTTAATATTGTATATTAGAAACAAGCTAGCTCATTAGAGTTGGCCCTTCATAATGCACATTTTTGTCTATAGGTCGTGTTAAAGGGACTCGCCAGCTTCCTTCTCTGAAGTATGCCTAGGAACTTTTTAGCATCTTGATAAAAGTCCCTAGTCAGACTGAAACGACGTTCAAGCGTATTGTATATTGCATGAATGAAACAATGTTGAATTTGCAACAGGACCTCTGATATATATATATTGATATATATATATATATATATATATATATATATATATATATATATATATATATTTGCATTTTATAGTTGGCCCCCCTACTTTTTTCCCCTTCCCCCCCATGTGCCCCCCCTAAATATGAAATCTGGAGACGCCACTGTCAGCGTGAGCCCACAGACAACCTTGTTCCCCCAGGCACACTTGTCCTTCATTGGTTGTTATGTTGTGTGCCAAGGAGCAGATGTCAACATTTCTTTTGGTTGTGTATACACACTAAGATGCCATTAAAGCTGATTGGCAGCGCACATCGTAGCTCATGCATCACAACTGCAAAAATATCAATGCAACTTCTCTATCTCCATAGCAGTCAACCATCCTAATTTCCTAGAGCTGTCCCAGGTTCAAAATTGTGCTCCTGAAAATATGTTTTATATATTACAATCAGTCTTGTTAGGTGTATACTTAAAGAAGAATTATCAAAAATTTTTTTTAAATTATATAGTTCCTGATGGAACAAAGTAGATGTAGGATGTAGTACTTTGTCCAATCTACCAGTGGCGGCTCATCCATTAAGGGGCGTCTATGCACCGCACCCCTCCCCCCCCCCCCCCCGGAAAAAAAAAAAAGCCAGACTCCTTTAAAAAGAAGTGGTGCCAGTACATGCTGTCCCGGCTTTTTTGGGCCACACGCTGTCTGCTGACAGCAATTCCTGAAGCTCATTGATCAGCCTAAAGTTTATCTGTGTGAGCTAGCAAGGCGCACCCAGATATACTCATTGGTCGGGTCGCGGTGGGCGGGACTGGCGGACGTGCTGGTGCTTGGATTAGGAGTGGCCAGCATGCACGCCTGTGATTCCCGCCGGCCGTGTGTGTGAGAGCGGCCTGACTGAGGTACGTACTGCTGTGTACTGGCTGCATACTGTGTTACTGGCTGCATATGTGTTAGTGGCTGCAATATACCCCTATCTGTGTTACTGACTGCAATATACCCCTATCGGTGTTACTGGCTGCATACTGTTTTACGGGCTGCAATATACCTCTACCTATGTTACTGGCTGCATACTGTGTTACTGGCTGCATACTGTTACTGGCTGCAATATATCCCATCGGTGATACTGAGCTGTATACTGTGTCCTGTGATGCTGAGCTGTATACTGTGTCCTATGATGCTGAACTGTATACTGTGTCCTATGATGCTGAACTGTATACTATGTCCTGTGATGCTGAGCTGTATACTGTGTCCTGTGATGCTGAGCTGTATACTCCTAACACAATATGTGGAATACAGGGGACGGAGTGGGTGGATTTTACAAGGGATGGGGCTTATGAGAAGTAGGAGTGGTCAAAAAGGAAGGATGGGGCCTGGTGCCCCCCCATCCGGAAACGTCACCAGCCACCACTGCAATCTACCTTTGTGCCCTAAAACATAGCTGCAATGTTGGACCGGGCACCCACCCAGATATAAGGTAATTATAATAAGAGTATTATAATAAGATTTAAGATATTTAGTATTTGCCATGTAAAAGTGTTGTTTATGATCCAGTTTACAAGCTATTCCATGAGGAAATTGTAGCATGTTATTGTAAGATGCTATCATATATAAGTTAGCATAGCGCTTACCTCCGTAGTAGCTGCTGATGTTTGAGTTTCCTCTTCTTGCTGTTAATGACTCACTAAGCAGCAGTGGCATTGCTAGGGGGGCGAGGGGTGTGTTTTGCATCCTGGTGACACCCGCTACAGGGGTGACACCATCCCGAGGGTGAAGGGAGCCAGGGCAGTTCTTTTTTTTTCTTCAGCCAGAATACCTCCTGCACCGCAGGCGCATTTGGCCTGTGTTCTCCTCCTCTCTCTTGCTGCTGCCCGAGCCTGTCACTATAGCTGTTCCCTGCCGCCTGGGTGTTCTAATCCCCAAGCTGGTGCGGTAACGGGCAGGGGGTTGGGTGTCCTCTGCCGCCCAAGGTGAGGTGACAGGTGGGGGGGGGCTTGATGATGAGTGGACAGCTATATTATATGGAGGGGTGCTTTGTCCTGAGGGGTGGGGTCTGTACTAATGGAGGAGGGTGCTTTGTCCTGA
>BLSH010490079.1:2024529-2038267 GCA_018402905.1 Glandirana rugosa
CCCCCCCCCCCCCCCCCCCAGGATCTCTTTGCTGAGCAGAGGAGAGAGAAAAATGACAACTGATCCTAGGAAGCTGCTGTCTTATCTATTCTGATAATTATATATATGTTATAACACAGGCACAGTGGAACTTATTGTGCTAATACAGAGGGAATGGGAACTTTTTATACAAGTGGCTTAACAACCACTTTAATTCAGCAGCTACTGTATATGTAACTGCTGACTTAAGTTTTACAAGAGAGCAAAGGCAGGCGGCAGACCTCTTCTTTAAAGTGGTTGCAAAGGCAGGTTTTTTATTTATCTTAATGCATTTGATGCATTAAAGCGGTTGTCTACCCTTTTTTGTACTTATACCTACAGGTAAGCCTAGAATAAGGCTTACCTGTAGGTAAAATGAATATCTTCTAAACCTGTATGGTTTAGAAGATATTACCTTTCTAATGTAATACATCGTTACGGCGCATGCGGCGTGTATGTTCCGGCGCATGCGCCGTATATGTGTCCCGGCAAAAGCCGGCATTAGTTCCGGACCCTGCTGGGGAAAACGAGCCCCGCGCGGATGCGTGGGAGTGACGTCTCGCGGCTCCTGCCAGTCACAGCGCCGGAGCCGCGTACCCGGAAGCAAGATCCGGGTGAAGATGTCCGCTCCCACGGAGGGGACCGAGCGGCTCGGTCGGATCTTCGTTTTAAGGTGAGTATTTCATAATGAGCTAGTATGCGGTGCATACTAGCTCATTATGCTATTATCTTGCAGGTTTTTATTTTTAAATTTTTTTTTTTTTTTGAGTAGACAACCGCTTTAAGATAAAAAAACTTTCTGTGTGTAGCAGCCTCCCTCATACTTACCTGAGCCCCATCTCTGTCCAGCGATGTGCATGAGTGCCTTGGCCGTCCGGGACTTTCGCTCCTGATTGGCTGAGACTCAGCAACAGCGCCATTGGGTCCCACTGTTGTCAAAGTCAGTTAGCCAATTGGGAGAGAGAGAGGGCAGGGACGAACCATGCTTGCTGTGGGGGGCCAGGAGCACTGAAGAGGAACCCGAGAAGAGGAGGATCTGGGCTGCTCTGTGCAAAACCATTTCACAGAGCAGGTAAGTATAACATGTTTGTCTTTTTTTTTTTTCTTTGAAAATAATAAACGAGACTTTAGTATCACTTTTTTTTTTTTTTTTTATCATATTTTATTTGAGTTTTATCATACCAAGTTACAAAGTATAACATATCAATAACTGACACGTGTTACATATATTTAGAAGTGGCCATTTGCGAATCTGAGTTCATGAGCCTGAATAGCTAGGCTGCTCTAAAGATGTGAGGAGGTAAAAGGAATGTCTTTGGGGGAGAAGCCCAGCTTATCCTTGGGAGTTACATGTTGCGTGGGTGATTGGTTACCAGAAGTAAGGGGAAGGGGGGGTAAGGTCAGAATGTGGTCTCGGTAAATAGCTGGCGAGCGACTGCCGGGTACAAAGCACCGGAGGCTTTCCTTGGCTGTTGGTATGTTTTCCCGGGTGTGTTTGTGTCCTCCACTTGCCTCTCGGCTGAGTCTTATATATTGGAGCTGCAATCCAATCTAAAGAAGGCCTCTTACTGAGAGGGGAGAGGATTGATGGTGAGGAGAGGATTAGGAGGAGGTTTAGGGTTTGAGCCTCTTCCTAGAGAAATTGGGTCTGATAGATCAGGATTCTGGAGGCAAGGGAAGTCGGGTGAAGCTGCTCCATTTCCGCTCTATTCGAGTGAGTGGGATATTGTCCAACATTTCCTTTCGGTAAAGGTTTACTAGTTCCTGCTGAACCTCCAATATTGTAGGAGGGGAGGCGGAGATCCAGTGGCGGAGTATAGCGCGCCTTGCTATCATAAAGCATGTAGCATGCCATTCTTTGTGTTGATGAGCGGGTTGCTGTTTTGTAGTCGAGTAGGTGGGGAGTTCTTCTTCCAGATAGCCAAAGAGTAGAGGATATATGTCCTTTGAGGGGAGGCGACCCGTAGTTAGTCTGGTGAAGCTTTCGACTTGGTCCCAGAAATATGTCACTGCCGGGCAGGACCAGAATCTGTGAAGTAGAGATGGTCTAGGGTCTTTGCACCAGGGGCAGCAAGCAGGGGTCTGGGTATTTCCGTTTGGTAGAAAGGGCACATATGCTCTATGCATGATCTTGAATTGTTGCTCCCTCCAGAATTTGTTTGTGATCCTGGCGAGAGTTGTGTTGTAGCCCTTCAGGATTTTGTGAACCGCAGAGGGAGAATCCAGGTCTTTGTTCCAAACCTTGAGGGAGGTGGAGGTTAGCGGATTACAGATTATTTTATGGAGGGGTTTGTAGACCGCTGAGATCTTGGTTTGTTGTGAGGTGATGAGGGTGTCCAGAAATGTGCTGTGAAATCTCAGGAGTTTGTTGGGTAGAAGACCCATGGCGTATCGTACGGCTTGGTGGATTTGAAGAAAGTGGCTCGCGGGGAGTTGGAATTTCTTGATTATTTCAGACGGTTGAAGGGGGGGTCCCGTATTTTCATCAAATAATTGGTGGAAGGTATGGAGGCCGTGAGAAGCCCAGAGGGCAAATCCTGCTCCTACTTTGGATTGGCTGAAGTTTGGGTTCCTGTGTATGGGGAGGTGTTTGGAGATCCATGGAGACACGTTCAGAGTCTGCCTGGTTTCCCTCCAAGCTACCAAAGTGTCTCGAAAGAGTAGGTTGGGTTTGAGGTCTTGGGGCAGGGAACGGATCGTGCTGTGTAGCAGTGCTGCCAAGCTATAAGGACCTGCTACTTGGGATTCCAGTTGAAAGTTTGAATATTTTAATGTCTGGGATATCCAATCTAGACAGATGCGTAGTAGGCAGGCGAGATTGTAAGTTCGAACATTGGGTAGGTTCGTCCCCCCTTCGCTCCTAGGCACATATAGCTTTTGCAATGAGATGCGAGGTTTTCGTCCTTGCCAAAGGAAAATGGAGATAGCTCTCTGTAGTTTTTGTGTATCGGAGTGTTTTAAAAGTAGAGGAAGTGTTTGTAAAGGGTACAGCAGCTTAGGAAAGCTGACCGTTTTGAATAAATGACATCTGCCGAAGAGCGAGAGAGGGAGGTTCCGCCATGACTCCAACTCTGCCATAACTTTGGTAATTACTGGGGAGAAATTTAAATGGTATAGCCCGCTTGGTACCTTGCTAATTTTGATGCCTAGATACGTAATGGATTGTTTTGCGATTGAGAAAGGTGCCGTAAGTGCCCACTGCGGGGTACTGGTGTGGTATAGGGGGAGTACCTCGCTTTTTCCAAAGTTGATACGTAGCCCGGAACAGGCTCTGAATTGTGTGAATATGTCTTGTATAAGAAGCATATCGGTCTGAGGGGCCTAGGTGAATATTAGAATGTCGTCTGCAAGTAATGCTATTCTCAGGTCTTGGTGTCCTATTGTGATGCCATGAAGCCTTGGATGTGCAAGAATGTATCGAGATAAGGGTTCTATGGCCAGATTGAAAAGCAAAGGAGATAAGGGGCTTCCCTGCCTTGTGCCCTTGTGCAATTTTATGTTGGAGGATGTGTGTCCTGCTGCGACTACCTTGGCTGTAGGATCATCATACATGGTGGAAATTAGGTGGAGGAACGGACCAGTAAAGCCGAGTTTGCAGAGGACTTTCGACAACCATTGAAAGCTTACGTTGTCGAAAGCTTTCTCTGCATCTAAAGAGATTATAGCATTGTCGGTGTCCGGGTGGGCTATGGCATGTTCCAGAGCTGCCATAACTTTCCTAATATTCGAGGAAGCTGAGCGGCCTTGGGTAAACCCTGCCTGGGCTGGGTGTATTAGTGTGGGCATTATTGGTGCCAAGCGGGTGGCCATAATCTTGGAAAGGACCTTAGAATCCAAGTTGAGCAGGGAGATGGGGCGGTAGGACCCGGGTTCGGTCGGGTCTTTCCCTTTTTTTGCAATTAATTTGATGTGTGCTTGGTATCCTGTGGGAAGATACTTTCCCCCACTCATTATTTTCTGGTAGACCTGGAGGAGGCTTGGGGTAACTAAACTGTCCACTAGTTGATAGAATTCCGTAGTATAGCCATCAAGGCCTGGGGATTTCCCCTTAGACATATTCTTTATGGTGCTTGATATCTCCTGCTGTGAGATTGGGGCATTTAGTTGTTCTAGGAGGATGGGGTCTACCTGAGGGAGGGAAATGTTATCTAAGAAGGCCTGTGCCGTGTCAGGATCTAGGTCGTCCTTGCTGTAAAGTGAAGTGTAAAATTGTTCGAGTATTGTGTTGATCTCTTTAGCGTCTGATGTAAGGGTGCCGTGCGCGTTTTTTAGTTGTGTGATATGGGTTGGGACATACGGTGGTTTGCACATTCTGGCAAGCAGTTTGCCCGGCTTGTTGCCGTATTTGTGATAGTGCAAGTCCCGCTGTGTTTTGTATAAGCTCTCCTGTGCCCCCGCCCACTGGTCGAAAGACCTTTTCGCTTCCCGCCAGACCTCTCTATTATGAGGGGAGTTTAAGGCCATCAATGCTCTTTGGGTGTCTCTCAGTTTCTCGCTCGTCTCCCGGTATTTCGTTAGGACTTTCCTTTTATACGCCGCTGTGAAAGCGATTATTTTGCCTCTCAGCACTGCTTTACCGGTTTCCCAGTAAAGGATTGGGTCGTCTATGTGTGCCTTGTTGGTGTGTTCAAATTCTGCCCAGGCTTGTGTCAATGTGCTCTTGAGTTCTTGGTTAGAAGCCAGGAAGGAGGGAAATCTCCAACCTCTTTCATCCTTGGATTGTGCGCTCTCGTGTATGCATAGGGATACTGGCGCATGATCCGAGATGGCTATCTCGTGGATGTGGGGGTCTGAGGTTGAGGGGAGCAAGGATGGGTTTGTAAACAAGTAGTCTATTCTGGACAGAGTGTGGTGTGGGGGGGAGTAAAAGGTGAATTCCCTTCCCTCCGGGTGTGCTATTCTCCAAGTGTCAATAAGTTGTAGGCTATCTGCGAAAACGGATAGTAAAGAGGTTGAGTAGGGGAGTGTGGTAGTAGGACCCGTGCGTCCCAGTGATTTGTCCTCGCCCCGGTGTATGACCGCGTTGAAATCCCCTCCCACCATCAGTGGAAGATGTATATATTTAGCGGTGTGACTCGTTAGTGCCTGAAAGAAGGATTTGTCTGGAGGGTTGGGCGCATAAACATTCGTGATCACTAGGTCTTTGTGTGCTTTTCTTAAGTGGATGGATAACATTCGACCCGACTCGTCCTGCTCTACCTGAATTACCTCCCATGGACAGTGTCTATGTATGAGGATTAATACCCCCGCTTTGCCCTTGATGGAAGCAGATCCATATATTTGGCCTACCCACAGTTTCTTCATACGAAAATAGTCTCTTGATTCCAGGTGGGTCTCCTGGAGTAGAGCTATATCTGCTTTTAGGCGTTTGAGGTGCCGCAGTATCGCCATGCGTTTATTGCGTGACCGAAGTCCTTTGACGTTCCACGATAAGATTTGCATGGTGTCAGTTGTTTAACCTTCAGGTTGGGGGTGGTGGGGTGATGTCGGTTTGAGCGGTGTGAGGAGAATGGCAGTGCTGTGGTCGTAAGGGGGGGGAGGGTGGGGGGGGTTCCCCGATGTTTTAGGTTTGGAAGGGTCAGGTGGGGGTGGTGGGGGGAAGCGAAATAATCAGGTAGGTTAAGGCGAGAGTGAGGGGAGGAAGTAAGGGGGGAGGTGGGTGTAGAGGTCTAAACGCGTTTCCGCAACTTTTGCTGTTGTGCTGTAGTGGAACTGATATACAATGTCAGAGGGTAGCAACACCTTATTCTCCTTCTTCCGCGGGGAGAAGGAAACTAAGGTGTGTATGATTCGCAAATGTATTAAAATGTCGGAGTCTATAGTAATTTAGTTAGCTGGTGTGGTGAGTGTTAATAATAACAATCTGCAAGTGTACCAAAGGGTTATACCACTTACAGTTCAGAAGTCTTGCACTTCTCTTTTTTCCACACGCATTCCGCTGACAGCGTTACCGGAGGGGTGGTCTCTTTTCCAATTGGCCTCGGTCGCGGCGAAAGTGAGGAACAGTGTCATATTTGTAGTGCTACTGTGGAGGCAGTACACCTGCGTGGATAGTCCAGCCCTCCCCTTCTCCGGTGAGGCTGTAATACGGAAGGGGATAAACAGTATTAAACTTAGAGAACAATAATAAAGAGAAAAACCAATGCAAACCATATAAACAATTCCAGAAGCCCTGGCGTGTAACTATGAGCCCCCAATCAGGGGTGAAGATCCAGTTTTGTCTCTGTAGCTAACTTAGCTTATCTCCAGTGGCTGTGTTTTTCACAGTCCCCTTTTACAGATAAGGATAGGGTTGGGTGGCTCAGTTTATCAATACCTCCTGTATTCATTATTTTGGTTTGGAGCTATTAGAGAATTTGCCTCTCTTTGGTGGGTCTTTACGTGGGCTCCTCTGATCCCTGGGGACCACGGGTGGGGGGCTTGCTTCCATTGGTGTAGGGTCCTGCATGATGTGAAAGTGGGCCTGAACATATTGCAGAGCTTCCTCAGGGTGGGAAAAGGCCTTGGATTCCCCCAGTTGGTCAGTGAGTCTGAGAACTGCCGGGAAGGCAAGGGTGAATTTAATTCCTTTTTGATAGAGAGCTGAGCAAATTGGTTGGAAGGCCTTGCGCCTGCGGGACACTTCCTGTGAGTAGTCCACCAATATCATCAACTTGTGGCCATCTATCTGCAGAGTGTGTGAGTTGCGGAACGATTTTAAAATCGTCGCCCTGTCGGCGTAATTAAGGTATCTGGCTATGACCGGGCGAGGTGTGCCGCGGTCATTTGATGGGGCTTCCATTCGGTGCGCTCTTTCCACTGTACATGCAGATGAGATACCCAGTGCTTCAGGGATGCGGTGCGCACACAGGCCCATTAGTGATTCAGTGCTGTATGTTTCAGGGAGGCCTATGAAGCGTAAGTTATTCCTCCTAGAGCGACATTCTAAATCATCTAGCTTTTCTAGAATGTATTGCTGGGTCTGGTGTGAATGGCGGGCTTCTGTGAAGGAGTTTTGCAATTCTGATTCTATGTCAGAGATGCGGTGTTCTGTCTCAGAGATCCTGTTCTCCTGTTCTCTTATCTCCCTGCATAGCTGGTCTATGCCCGCAGAGACTGCCCTGTCTACTGCTGCGGTAATGGTGGGGGAGAGGAGAGCTGCTACCGCCTGGGCTATTTTGTGATATTCCTCCTCAGGGAGGGAGGGAGAGCCGCCGGGCGGCATGGCTGTGTGACTCACGCTTGGTTGGGCCGAGCCGTCGGCCATCTTGGGACCCTGTGCCTCCATGTGGTGAGTCTCTGTGAGGGAGCCAGGAGCAGTTACAGTGCCGCTGTGGACCAGGAATTTGTCCATCTGGGTTTCCGGTGCTGCGGGGGCGGTTTGTAGACAATTAGTGCCACTGCCTGAGCCGCTTATCTGCCGGTTTTGTGTATCCCCCTCCGGAGCCGCTGTCTCTCCGTCCTCTTACATGTGGCGCCGGAACCGGAAGTCAGTATCACTTTAAATACATTTTCTTGGCAGTTATGTTTCCAGTGAAAAGCTGATGGAAAGTTTCCAAAAATTGTCTGGCTAGATTTGTTGCAGTTTGCAACTTGTTTGGCTATATTTTTAAGCTGATGTTATGCGGACCATATGCAATGTTCTGTAAAATTTCAATAACTTTCCACTAGATTTCTTCAGAATAAAATAGAATAGATCAACAGTCTACCAACAAAAGCCAGTTGTAGTTCTTAGAATATTTCCCAATATATTACCAGCGTAAGTGTAAGGAAAAGGACTCTTTTCCAGATTTGCTCTAGTTCTGTTAAAAGAGATCTAAAATCACAGCATACATTTTTTTTTAAATCAAACAAATGTTAATTGTCGACATCATTGTTACAAGCAAATGCACAGCATACCTTTTCATTTTATAACTTTATCACTGTAATAGCAATACAAACTATAGTTATTTTTAACAATCCAACACAAGCTTAATTGAAAAACCTTGCTTCACATTGGGAGTGCTGCCTGTCTGCTGGCCATCTCTTTCCACAACTTCCTGGATTCCCTGCATACATTGGTTTACTTTTGATTTTGAAGGGCACAATATCCCATGGTGCCTTGTGCCTGCAAGACGTGATGATGTGATATGTTTCCTGTACTGATTGTGCCTCCTGAAACGCTTCCTCTTCAGCACATTTATAGTTCAGACAGCAGGCTCTGTGGAATGGTTGACAAAACTCAACACTCTGGCATCCAGGACAGCAGATTAGACAATTTCTTCTTGGGTAGGTCAATCAAGGTACTAGAGTTGCACACAAACTTCCTATAGTAGCCAGCTTGTGGGCGGAGTTTTACATGCCCAATGGGGGGGCTCGCCAGTAATGTTGGCATCCACAGGCAGAAGCTGCCGACACATGAAATACTGTTACGACGGCATTCCAACTCCAAAAAGCATACTTTACTTACATACACAAAGGGTTAACTGTATGTCGCATCCCTGTTGTGTGCACCTCATATTGGATGCTCTGTTACTTCTTTTAATGGATACAGCACTTTTAGGTGGGTACCACGGAGCCTGTACCCACTGCACCAGCACAGCCTTATATGTCACCTTACTCTTAGTGTCACTATGAGACTTCTCCCCAACACATGGAGATCATCTTTTCATACGTTCCCGAGCTTCTTCATTCCCGAGGCCTCTCCCCTTCCATGACATCTCAAGCTAGGTGGAAAAAGAAGGGCTGCGCTAAAATAACATACAGATCCCCAATTCAATAGAGTGACCCAAAGAATATCACATCACAAAAGGGTTATGAACATATAAATATAAACCAATGGAAAGTCCTAAATGTCCATGTATATCTCCATTCACAGGTGTGTACTCAAATGGGACAGTGGTAATACACAATCAGGTTTCCAAGGTGATTCACCCAAAGTGCTAGATAAAGCATGCCATGTATTCCACCACCAGCATCATGGAGGCTTACCAGAAATGTATAGGAAAACCGCCTATGGCTTATCCCCAGCCAGGGGTGCAGGGATATCACCACACGATCTCAACTCCAATACTCCAGTAAGAGATGCAGGTCATATAAAATAAAAATGTTCACGTAGCGTGATCCTGTATGGAAAACTTTATTAAAAGAATAAAATACTACTCACATTAGCTGAGCAATTTTGTGCGTTTAAAAGCCGGCATATATTTCACAAGTATCACGATCAGACCGCGGTGACGTCAATGCACCCTCCCGATGTACGTTTCGTCATTACCAGACGTCGCCCAAGGGATAGGGCGTGCTGCCGACGGCACCGCTATTTGTATCTCACACTCAATCCGAGGTGTGGGCAATACAGATCCTCTCCATTTTGATTATGGGCAAATTCGATGGTACTTACTTCAAAGAAGGAAAACAATGCCCTTGCATCTAACCTTAATCAGGGCAGGGGAATGACCAAAAAGGATTGACTTAAATAACTTATAAAATTAAACGAGCGATATCAAAGCTCAAATTTTAGAAGCAAAAGTGTCTCGGTATCACACGAAGCACGCTTCGCCATATCAATTAAGGGCAACAATCTGTGACATATAGTTAGTAAGGGAAAAAAACATTGCCCATACTCCATACTATAAAATGAGCAAACTATTATAGATGAAAAATACCACCCATAGGTTACTAATAACCTAAAATGGGTTCAAACATCCCAGATAATAGAACTTAAGATTGTATAGATGGCCAAAGCATTTGGTCCAGCGGACATATAATCTAAACCAAATATATATTAATTTGGGAATACACCGTTCTCTTTTATAGAAGGCCCAATATTGCTTACGCACATCTCGGAATGAGTTCACATGTTGGGTTTGTATACATACATTGGCCAAAACAAATATCGAGAGTTAACAACTGTGACTGTAAATATAACTACATATAGACACAATCTATTCCCCCCCCCCATTATTGTCCATCTCTTCATATGTCCCCTCCCCCTATCTAAATCCTAAAGACTCTTAAAGGGGAAATGGAGCTAAATTAATATATTTTCTCATGAGACATTGCAAAAGATAGACCACCCCTTTCGTGGTACATGTGATAAACGGTTTGATTGGAAATTCCCTAGATGTACTATTAGAGGTAAATCTGGTGGTTCTCCGTTGTGTTATGCAATTATAGGAGCATACCCTACATCTCCCACAACCAAAAATAACGGTCAACTCTTGAAAAAATACCGGCTTCTTTGTGGGGGGATTTACTACATTAGGATCTATTGTGTTCCTCAAAGAGGGTGCTCCTTTAAATACAATCGAGGGGCGATCAGGAAGACTACTAGCTAAAACTCTGTCGTTCTTTAGAATGTGCCAATGTTTCGATATTACTTGTTGTACTTTCTTGGCTTGGCTCGAGTATGTTGTAATAAAAGGTAGTACCAGACTATTATCATTTTGATCTCTATCTCTTGATTTCTCTTTCAAAAGGTCATCTCTATTCATGTGTGTCACTTCATCTAAAATGTTATGTAAATTAACTTCTGCATAACCTTTCTCAACAAACCTCTGAGTTAGAGTGTGGGCTTGCCTTTGGAAGTCAGATACGTCAGTACAATTGCGACGAGGTCGCATATACTGACTTTTAGGTATTCCACCCAACCATGGGGAGTGACAACAACTCCCCACTGGGATAAAGGAATTTCTATCCGAGGCTTTGAAAAATGTAGAGGTGATTAAAGAACCTCCCCTAATCTCATTCTTAAGGTCCAGAAAGTTTACTTCATGGGGGCTAATCTCGTATTTTAATTCTATGCCCCTATCATTAACATTTTAGTCCATCCAAGAAATCTCGCAGACCCAGGGTATCGCCCTTCCACAGGAGGAGGACGTTGTCTATATATCGAGTTCAGAGGACCATCTCTGGTCTCCTCTGGGCATAGACGACCTCCTCCTCCCATAGGGCCATGAACAAATTAGCCAAACTAGGTGCGTACTTAGCCCCCCATAGCGAGGCCACTAATTTGGCTATAATATTTCTGGTCAAACCAGAAATAATTATGGGTGGCCGCAAACCTAAGGAGCTCCATAATAAATTCTATCTGTTCCTGAGGCAGCTCAGACTCTCTTTCCAAATAGTACCTGACAGCCAAAAACCCAATATGATGGGGTATTATGGTGTACAATGATGTGACATCAGCTGTCACTAAAAGATATTCATCAGTAGAAGAAAAATTCTGAGAGTACATTGATTACATGTCTGGAGTCCTTAATGACGGACGGGACCTTACGCACTAACGGTTGTAGGAAGAAGTCAATATATCTGCTCACCCGAGAAGTCAGGGAATCAATACCACTGACAATAGGACGCCCGGGTGGGCAGATGGGATCCTTATGAAATTTGGGGAGGTAATAAATAATCGGAGTCCACGGGGCCTTAGGTATCAGAATGGTCCTCTCTTTTTTAGTTAGAATACCCCTCTCATATCCTTTAGTGACAATTTTATTCAGTTCTGCTTTATATTTATTTTTGGGATCAAAGTCTAGAATTTTATATGTGGACTGATCCCCCCACAAAGAAGCCGGTATTTTTTCAAGAGCTGACCGTTTTTTTTGGTTGTGGGAGATGTAGGGTATGCTCCTATAATTGCATAACACAACGGAGAACCACCAGATGTACCAGATAGTACATCTAGGGAATTTCCAATCAAACCGTTTATCACATGTACCACGAAAGGGGTGGTCTATCTTTTGCAATGCCCATGCGGGCTACAGTATGTGGGCAGGACAAAGCGCCCCCTAAATGTTCGCCTGAATGAACATATTACGAACATCATTACAGGCTTTAAGAATCACTCTGTATCCAAACATTATGGAGAATTCCACAATAGGGACCCCTCTAAAACATTGTTTTTGGGGAATGATAAATATGAGGCCCACTGGCGGGGCAGCTCCCTGATCAGGAGCATTTCCAGGATGGAGATGTCCTGGATTTATAAAATTAGAACTTATACTCCCCACGGGCTTAACTTTGACATTGGCTTTAACGCCTTTATTGATAACTCATGAGAAAATATATTCATTTAGCTCCATTTCCCCTTTAAGAATCCTTAGGGTTTAGATAGGGGGAGGGGAGGGGACATATGAGGAGATGGACAATAATAGGGGGGGATGGATTGCGCCTATATGTAGTTATACGATTATTTATTACCTCCCCAAATTACATAAGGATCCCATCTGCCCACCCGGGCATCCTATTGTCAGTGGTATTGATTCCCTGACTTCCCGGGTGGGCAGATATATTGACTTCTTCCTACAACCGTTAGTACGTAAGGTCCCGTCCTTCATTAAGGACTCCAGACATGTAATCAATGTACTCTTAGAATTTACTCCTACTGATGAATATCTTTCAGTGACAGCTGATGTCACATCATTGTACACCATAATACCCCATCATATGGGGTTTTTGGCTGTCAGGTACTATTTGGAAAGAGACAAAAAACAGAAAATTCCAAGCTCAACTTACCTTACTATTTGGAAAGAGAGTCTGAGTTGCCTCAGGAACAGATAGAATTTATTATGGAGCTCCTTAGGTTTGCGGCCACCCATAATTATTTCTGGTTTGACTAGAAATATTATAGCCAAATTAGGGGCGCCGCTATGGGGGCTAAGTACGCACCTAGATTGGCTAATTTGATCATGGCCCTATGGGAGGAGGAGGTTGTCTATGCCCAGAGGAGACCAGAGATGGTCTTCTGGGCTCGATATATAGACAACGTCCTCCTCCTGTGGAAGGGCGATACCCTGGGTCTGCGAGATTTCTTGGATGGACTAAATGTTAATGATAGGGGCATAGAATTAAAATACGAGATTAGCCCCCGTGAAGTAAACTTTCTGGACCTTAATATCGAGATAAAGGGAGGTTCTTTAATCACCTCTACATTTTTCAAAGCCTTGGATAGAAATTCCTTTATCCCAGTGGGGAGTTGCCATCATTCCCCCTGGTTGGGTGGAATACCTACAAGTCAGTATATGCGACTTCGTCGCAATTGTACTGACGTATCTGACTTCCAAAGGCAAGCCCACACTCTAACTCAGAGGTTTGTTGAGAAAGGTTATGCAGAAGATAATTTACATAACATTTTAGATGAAGTGACACACCTGAATAGAGATGACCTTTTGAAAGAGAAATCAAGAGATAGAGATCAAAAGGATAATAGTCATGCGGATCAGGTCCACCCTCACGGAGTTTGAAACTCTGTGGGCAGAGCAGGATCCCCCGCCTCACATGATCTCGGTCTTGTACAAACTTCTCGAGGGAGCCAAGCCTCATAGCGAACCACACTTCATAAAAGAGTGGGAAAAAGATCTACAGTGTGAGCTTACGGAGGAGCAGGTCGGGCACCTCTGCCATCTGACACATGCCGGCTCGGTAGAGTCCAAGGCACAGGAAAACAGTTATAAACTATTAACTCGTTGGTACAGGGTGCCGGCAGTATTGGCAAAGATCTATCCCTCAAAATCAGGGCTCTGCTGGCGGGGTTGCGGACTAGAGGGGACACTCCTACATATTTGGTGGGAGTGCCCCATTCTGCAGCCTTTTTGGCGGATTGTTAGGAAGCATGTGTCGGACGGACTGGGGGTGCACCTGCCTGACTCCCCTAAACACTTCCTATTACACCTTCCGACAACCTCTTTAACCAAATATAAGAGGAGCGCCCTTCCTCACCTTCTCAATGCTGCTAAACGCCTTATCCCGCTGTACTGGAAGAGCA
>BLSH010490079.1:2042742-2056922 GCA_018402905.1 Glandirana rugosa
TCTACCTTTTATGGTGGGTATCCAATGATTATTGGGTTTTACCCAAGTTTGTAGGGTCTATTATCTTGAATTCTAACATATCTACCGGTTTAGTAAACCAGGTCGCCTGTATATTAGGTTTGGTTTATATATAATTAAACCCTTATGTGGGAAGAGAAAATATCTTCCGGGTTATAACGAATGTGTGTAGAGCCTTACTCAAGTGTACAACCCAAACATATGTATGTAACCGGATTTGTTTATAGCCCTCAATTGTTGACACTGACATTTATATTGATGTATATCCGCATTAGGTATTTGTTTAGGCCAATGTATGTATACAAACCCAACATGTGAACTCATTCCGAGATGTGTGTAAGCAATATTGGGCCTTCTATAAAAGAGAAGGGTGTATTCCCAAATTAATATATATTTGGTTTGGATTATATGTCCGCTGGACCAAATGATTTGGCCATCTATACAATCTTAAGTTCTATTATCTGGGATGTTTGAACCCATTTTGGGTTATTAGTAACCTATGGGTGGTATTTTCCATCTATAATAGTTTGTTTGTTTTATAGTATGGAGTATGGGCAATGTTTTTTTCCCTTACTAACTATATGTCATAGATTGTTGCCCTTAATTGATATGGTGAAGCGTGCTTCGTGGGATACCGGGACACTTTTGCTTCTAAAATTTGAGCTTTGATAGAGCTTGTTTAATTTTATAAGTTATTTAAGTCAATCCTTTTTGGTCATTCCCCTGCCCTGATTAAGGTTAGACGCAAGGGCATTGTTTTCCTTCTTTGGAGTAAGTACCATCGAATTTGCCCATAATCAAAATGGAGAGGATCTGTATTGCTCACACCTCGGATTGAGTGTGGGATACAAATAAATAGCGTCCCTTGGACGACGTCTGGTAATGACGAAACGTACGTCGGGAGGGCTCACTGACGTCACCGTGGTCTGATCGTGATACTTGTGAAACATATATGCCGGCTTTTAAACGCACAAAATTGCTCAGCTAATGTGAGTAGTATTTTATTCTTTTAATAAAGTTTTCCGTACAGTATCACGCTATGTGAACCTTTTTATTTTATATGACCTGCATCTCTTACTGCCAATCGTTCGGATATCACATATTTGGAGTATTGGAGTTGAGATCGTGTGGGGAAATCCCTGCACCCCTGGCTGGGGATAAGCCATAGGCGGTTTTCCTATACATTTCTGGTAAGCCTCCATGATGCTGATGGTGGCATACACGGCATGCTTTATCTAGCACTTTGGGTGAATCACCTTGGAAACCTGATTGTGTATTACCACTGTCCCCATTTGAGTACACACTTGTGAATGGTGATATACATGGACATTTAGGACTTTCCATTGGTTTATATTTATATGTTCATAACCCTTTTGTGATGTGATATTCTTTGGGTCACTCTATTGAATTGGGGATCTGTATGTTATTTTAGCGCAGCCCTTCTTTTTCCATTTTGTTGATATACTGATTGTGTATATTGTTTGCTGTTCTTTTTGGAAGAATTAGCGCAGTATTTGTCTGGTTTCTGTCTATCTCAAGCTAGGTAACTGGGATACTCTGTGCTGTGATATTGGTCCCTGTATGTGGGGCACTGGTCACTGGGGAGGGGCCAAGCTCACAACCCCCCCCCCCTCTACCAGGGCCTCTGTCACCCATGTCATGTCACTACAACTCCTGTTGGCTGGCTGCTTAAGCACCCAATATTATTCCAGTTGCCCCTAGCAACAATGACATAGACTCTTCTCCTTCCACTGCAAGTTAGACCTTTTATAATGTGTTCATACTCACTGCTCTTCATTCCCCTCCAAGTCCTGTTCTTTGATACACCACGCATGCACCCCTTTAGTAACTTCAGACGAGATTGGCTTAACAACAACATTTTTTACTGAAGTAGTTAAATATCACAGATGAACAGTTCTCAGCAACATGTTCTGTACATGCTAATCTAAGTGCCCTTTAATTGTCATGCCCCTGGTGCTACTTTCTGCCCATGAAATAGCCCTACCATAATTAGGTGCAAAAAAGTCCATAAGTCAATTTAGCAACAGAGTCCATATCCATTGGAACACTGACTGGGTTCCCACAAGGGGTGGGGAAGTTGCAAAGAGACTTAATATATCCTTGGCAGCACTCTCCCTTTTCCATGCAGAGAGCAAAGACGTTTTACCTAGATACAGTTTCCTTTTTATATGCTATTGTCCAGCAGGGGGCGGTGCTTCTCAGAAAAACCCAGGAAAGCCTTACTAGCAGAGTCAATCTTACCTCTCCAACAGCACCACTTCTGCTGGACAGCATCAACTAAATAGTGCAGTTCATGCAGCAAAAAATACATTTAGCCCAGAAGATGTTAAACACAGCCAACATACCAATACCTCTGTAAACACCTGCTTATAAGCTGCCCCAAGAATAACATAGCCTGCCACTTCCTTTGAGGAGTAGGTCATGCCCGAATGGCATTGACCTTACATGTCCCAGAGTGCCACCTCCTACCTGATGCCCCAGGTACTGGACTTCTGTTGTGCCCACCTGTTTGAATAACTTAAGACCCAACGCCTTGCCCTCAGCTGTATGAGTTGCTACCTCACTAAAATGAACTTTCTCGATCCCCTACAATCTGGCTCCTGCCCACAACATTCCACTAAAACTGTTCTACTAAAACTCACTAATGACCTACTAACTGCTAAAAATAACGGCCATTACTCCATACTCATACTCTTAGACCTTTCCACTGACTTTGACACAGTTGACTACCTGCTTCTCAAATAAGCTCAATTGCCTTGGCCTCTGTGACTCTGCTCTTTCCTGGTTTTCCTCTTGCCTATCTCAGTGCATTTTCAGCGTCACCTGCTACACTATTGCCTCCTCTTCCTGTTGGTGTACCCCAATGCTCTGTCCTTGGGCCCCTCGCATTCGCTTTCTATACCTCTTCCATGGGCCAGTTGGTAACCTCCCATGGCTTCCAATACCACCTGTACGCCAATGACACCCAGATCTATCTCTCTACTCCCCAGCTCACCCCCTCACTCTCCTCACGTAGCACAAACTTACTGAGCGACATATAAGAATGGATGTCACACCACTTCCTCAAACTCAATCTTTCTAAAACTGAGCTTGTAATATTTCCTCCTCCGATCCCCCCCCCCCCCCCCATGACAGTAGCATTGAGATCAACAACACAACCATTGGTCCTTCTGCACATGCCATGGTGCTAGGTGTATTCCTAGACTCAGACTTCTTCTTCAGGTCCCACATCCAATCACTCACTAAATTTTGCTGCTTTAACCTCTGCAACATCTCCAGAATTTGCCCCTTTCTGACTAACAACAGCACAAAACAAATTATTCACTCCTTGGTTATTTCCCGCCTTGACCACTGCAACTTCCTCCTCACTGCCCTACCTTTATACAGACTATCCCCCCCTTCAGCCTTTTATGCAGTGGCGGCCTGTCCATTAGGGGTGCCGCTCCCTCTATCCTCACCCACCCCCTATATACATAATGGATATGAGTGGCATGAGTCTATCCATGGCCGCGGCGGCCATCCCCTATTCAGGCGTCCGGCCCCTTTAAGGACGCCAGGTGCCTGAATTACAGCGGCGGGGGGTGTTTTTTTGAAGCACCTGATTAGAGCCATAGGCTTCTAAATAGTGACTCGTGGCGCAGGGCATTGCGGCATAAACCCACCCAGGTGTTACAACAGCGAATGAACATTCGCTGTTGTAACATTGATCCTCAATCCAGCCAATCAGAAGCAGGTGTGAGACCCATTTTCTGACTGGCCGAAAAGAGAAGACTCTCGATTGGCTGCCAAGAAGGAGGGAGGAAACGGAAGCCACCGCCACCGTGGAGACCCATGGAGGGCAGAGGAACGGGAGGCCATTGCCGAGCATGGGAAGCCGCGATGAGGGTAAGTGCAGTCATCCGGGAGAGGACCTACGGAGCACATTGCAGCTCCTGGGGAAGAGGCGGCCCCAGACATATCAACAGCAGGCTGAGCTGACCACCAGGGACGGTGCCCCACCCAGTATGAAGCACAGGGGAAATGACACTATATGCAACACAGTATGAACTGAAACCACCTTGTTCAATAAACAAACCCACCAAAGGGTAGGGCTTGGAGAGGAAAGAACTGACACAGCAGTGATGTGTAAGCCTGGAACTGTCCCAGGAATGCATGCTTCCATCCCTAATTACATGTGGAAAGGGAAAAAAGCCAGCCTGGGGCTTGTGGGACTTTAAATGAGGGCCATGACAGTGGTGTCAAGGGTATCCTCTATCCCAATGACTATGAAACAAAAGGGGGGGGGTTTGGGACTTTAGATGAAGCATGCATCCTGGAAACATATACCAATATAAATATGTGTGTCAATGGTTTTATTAAGGCTCAATGGGTCGAAGACAATTTGGTCACAGTAATGTGAATTTTTTGCTTTCCACTCTGGAAATTCATGCCCTGTCATACACTATATATACACATGAATTGATTTTTGTACTTATGCATTTACGATTACAGTGACCAAATTGTCTTCGACCCCTTGAGCATTAATAAAACCATTGACACACATATTTGTATTGGTATATGTTTCCAAGATGCATGCTTCATCCAAAGTTCCAAACCTCCCCCCCCCCTTTTGTTTCATAGTCATAGGGATGGAGGATACCATTGACACCACTGTAATTGCCCTCATTCAAAGTTCCACAAGCCCCAGGTTGGCTTCTTTCCTTTCCGCGCTTGTGCTTAGAAGCGTTTTTGTCAAAAATGTATCTCCATTAAAAACGCCTGTAAACAAAAGGCAGCTAAATGCGTGTTACCATGTTTACAAGCTGTTGCAGGCATTTGGCATTTCCATCCATTCTGAGCGCATTTTTTTTGTTTTCAAAAAATGCTTCTAAACTCAACTGCCTAGAAACTACTATAAAAACGACCCTGTGCACATGTACTGATAAGATAACAGAGGAGAATACAGGGGCAGCTGAAAATAAATGCCCAACTGCTCATAAACGTCCGTTTACCAGCAGCAGTGTACATGAAGCCTTACAAGTCTTCAACAATAACATAACTCCATCTATACAAAGGTAGACAGGTCAAAAAATGAAAATATATAAACAAAAAAATCCCCAAACCAACAATACAAACTCTGTTAGCGATATGTTCATGAGGGAAAAAAACACAACCATGCATATTAAAAGACTCCACTCTTACCTATTATTGGTTCCCTAGTGTGCACAGGGTGCCAAACTAAATTGTAACAAGGCAAGATGTTGGCCCAATTTCTAAACAATTTCACAAACACAGTCACAAACAGATGGTACCATAATCCTAAAGGAGATATATGTATAAAAAATATATAAGAAGCTAAATCCAACATCATATATAATATATAATGTGTTTCACAGTCCTAAAACAATGAGCTATCAAATAGATCCTTACCATCACAAATTAACGCAGCAGACATGAGGCAAGCACATCGGTCAGGCCATAGAATGAAAGGACCCAGTGGGTTCCACTACAAAACACAGCTGAAAGCGATGCAAACCCAGAACCAGAAGTTGCGTCACTGGAGATGACGCCATTCCAGACCAGAAATGGCATCTCTGCCCATCCGCTATACACGTACCATGAAGGAGTGCAGAAGTGCCAATATTCAGAACATGCAAAACCAGCCAAGAGAAGGCTGGAACATGTCCTGAAACCTCGGACGTGGGGACACAGGTCGGTAGGGTGGTGTGTCCCTTCCAAGGCCAAATGCACACCAGAACCCCACAAAAAAAAATACACAAACTAACCAAACAAACCAAAAATCCAACACATACCACAGAAAAAAAAAAAAAGACCAAACGAACATATGATCAAACCAACAACCACACAAAAACCAAGCAAGCAAAACAAACTACGAAGTGAGCAAATAATGTCAAAAACCAAGCAAATAACAGACATAACCAAACAAAAAAACAACTAAACAACCAATGAAATGAACAAACAAGCAAAACAAGCAGACAAAGAAAAAGTGAGACACTCACACACTCTGTTCCTCACTATGGCAAACTTAGAGAAGTGATCCACAAACACCAGAGTATAACAGCCACTGTCAAAAAGTCCATGGTAAGCAGTTCAAATGGCTTGGCTGTTAAAACCATAAGAGCAGTGGTGTGCTCTGTGGGCCCTTTATAAGGTGCACAACTGGAACATCCAGTACAGGCCTGTTGTACCTGGCCAGCTAATGCCGGACAGTAGAAATACCACTGGATATATGCCTCTGTGCGGTCAGCACAAAAATGGCCAATGGTACCATGAAGAAATTATGACAAATTCCAAAAGCAGCTGATTAAGGAACCGCTATCTGGCAGATACCTTGCTGTTCAGTAGGGATACAAGCCTGCCAGTACAACACTCTCCATCCTGTACCTCTATGCAATCCTATTGTCAAATCAACTGTCACGCACGGGCTGATAGTTGGACTCGTTCCTGATAGGTGGGAATCCTGTTCTGGGAAAAATCTTTAGGTGAATTATCAGAGTCTTGTTGTAAACTAGCCCATTCTTTCAAAGTGTATATTTCAGGTACTTGTTGGGGATGTTGAGCAACCTGAGAAGCAGACACATTCACATTTTCTGCTTGCTGTACTTGAGAGGGAATAACCTCTAAATCTTGATCTACATCCCTTTGAGGTTGTCCGAGACCTAGGGGATGTAGATATAATGTGCCAAAATTACTGTGCAGTATTTCTGGTTTATAATAAATCGTGTAATTAAAATGAGCAAAACTAGTGACCCAACACTGCTTCAATGCTCCTAGTTTGGCAGTCTACAGGTAAGCCAAGGGGTTATTGTCAGTATAAATGTCCACAGCCCCCCTATCAAATACAGCAAACTTTTCCATTGCAGTCAAGACCAATGCTAACAGTTCCAATTTGAAGGGACTACAGTAGAATTATGTGGATTAGGTTCACAGCATAAAGTGCAAGAAGAGCTGCAATCTAGGCAAACTTGGGGATGAAATGCCAGTAGTTCACCCAGCCCCAGGAAAAAGCACAGTCGCTGTTTTTGGGACAAACCAATCCCCTTCCACTGTATTTGGTCTCTCATTAGATGACACTTACTGGATACCAACTTAAGTCTGTACTGCAGCACACTCGTGCAGACTTTATCGAGATGGCAGATATGGTCTTTGAAGGTTTCGGAAAAATGTGGATGTCATCCAGATACATGAGATCTGTCTCAAAGTTAGGGTCCCCCAGACATTGTTCCATGAGCCTCTGAAAAGTGCTGGGAGGATTAATTAGGCTGAAGGGCATTCACTTAAACTCATACAGTCTCATAGGAGTGATAAGTTGTTTTTTCTTGATCTTCCTCACTCGCGGGCAATTGCCAGTAGCCACCAACTACATGGTAGCTACTAAGTCCAATGTCGAAAAGTAACATTCTTGCCCTAGGGCCATGAGAGACTCCTTCAACCATAGCAACAGGCAGCGATCCCATTGGGTGCATGCATTCAGCATGTTGTAATCTACACAGCAGCTTTTTTTTCAAACAAGAACTATAGGGGCAGCCCACAGACTTCTGTTTTCCTGCATGACCCCACTCTACAACATATTAGAGAGTAAATCCTTAACTTCTTGGCACAGGGCAGGAGGAACGTTACAATATCTCTCTTGGATCAGAACAGTGTTGCCTGTATGTATAGTGTGGTCTAAACAGTAGTGCAATCATAATTTTAGGGCTTACCCAAGAATACCAGCACGTTTTTCCAGTATCTGATGTAATATCTGTTGCTGTTCAAGTGAAAACTCATACATTGGTAGAGCCAATGGTTCCAACAGCTGCTGATACTCATTTGGCTAAAGCAGTCATGGCAGCTGTCAAAGCACAGGCAGCTTCTACCTGGACTAACAGGACTTTTGAATACACTTCTTTGGAACTGCATACATATCAGCAATGGCCAGTTGAGTTAGCAACTGTACAGCAGTGATCCAAGATTAACTATTTGAATGAGCACTTTACCGCATTGTACCTTGAACAGAGTTCTGGCTACAAGCCACTCGCCTCATGTCTATATCCCATCTGGGTTCCACCATGACAGTAGATCTCTGCATTTTTTTCTGGTCCCCACAGAGAGTGGGCAGACCACCACTTATCTTTAACTGTAGTCGGTGCCAGGGTAGTAACTACACTATACCCACCTTCTCTGTCTCTGTACAAATTTGTCCTTGTGAAATTAGCTTGATAAGCATTAGACATGTGCAAAACGGAAAAATGTTTTTCTTTTAATGTCGGATATATCCGTTAGGACACTAATTTCATTTTGGAATTAGTTTAGTGTCTTTTTCAGAATTAATTTATTTTCATTTAGTTTTCGTTAAATTTAGTTTCATTTTATTCATTTTCTAACAAATTCCACATTTTTGGAACGATTCAAAATCGGTCGAAAAATGATCGACCAATTTGAATTCTGTGTGAAGAATAGCTGGTTGTTAAGCAGTGGGTCAGGAAGCTAGCCGCCACATCCTTAACAACTGATGACTCAGCAGGCTTCCCCACTGACAGCTGAAATGTAAACAAAACAACACCGGCAATAGAAAATTCTGAAAAAAAAACAGCGTGGGGCCCTCCCCAAGCCATACCAGGTTTGGGTCTAGTATGGACTCAAAGAGGAACCCCACACCAAAATGTAAAAAAAAAAATGAGGGCTTGGGGTCCCCCCAAAATCCATACCAGACCCTTATCCGAGCATGCAGCCGGGCAGGCCAGGAAAGGGGGGGGTGAGCGAGCCCCACTAAGCCATACCAGGCCACGTGCCCTCAACATGGGGGGGTGCTAGAATAGAAAGACAACAGAATATAATTCAATAGTATAGAATTCAATAGAATATAATAAAATACAAAGAATATAACCATCTTCTGAAATTCAAATAGAATAGAAAAACAGAAAAAGAATAGAATAAAATAAAATAGAAAAAATTCAGAAATTCGAGTAAAGTAGATTAGAATAGAAAAAACAATAGAATAGAAGACAAGTAAAAAAAAATTCAATATAATAGAATTCAATAGAATATAACCATCTTCTGAAACTTGAATAGATTAGAATAGAATAGAAAATAAAAGAATATAACAGAATAGAAAGAATATAACCGTCTTCTGAAATTCGAACAGTATAAATTTGAATAGAATAGACTGGAAAATAACAGAACCGAAAGGAAAAAACAATAGACTAGAATAGAATAAAATAGAATATTACTGCCTTTCGAAATTGAAACAGAATAAATTTGAATTTGAATAGAATAGACTAGAAAATAAGAGAATAGAACAGAATAGAAAAAAACCAGAGTAGAATGAAATAGAATATAACCATCTTCTACAATTTGTATGCCGATTCGAAAACTAATGAACAAAACTAATTACAAATAACAAACTATTTCGAAAATTTTGTATATAAACTAAACAAAAATTCAAGTTAGACTTACCGGTAACTTGTTTTCCAGGAGTCTTTCAGGACATCACCCTGAGAGATCGTGGCTCCTCCTCCTTCCAAGGAAACACCTTCCACCATAACTTTAAAAGGAGGCTCCCTCCACCACCTGTCAGTCGTAGTAGAGTACTATACTGGAACACACAACACAACGGCGTTAGTCACAGTAATACATATGCATAAACATAAAAAAAAGGGCGGGTTGCTGCTGTCCTGAAAGACTCCTGGAAAACAAGTTACCGGTAAGTCTAACTTGAATTTTCCCTAATCGTCTTTCAGGACAGCACCCTGAGAGGATAACTGAGACACCCCTTTAGGGTAATTTGCTCCGGAGAAGCACCAGCCTTTTCTGCCCATGTGGTCACTAGAGCTCTAGTAGAATGTGCTCTGATCTTCTCTGGGGGGCATAATTTCATCTGGGAATAGGCTTCCAGAATTGTTAATCTGAGCCATCTGGCTAATGATCCTTTAGAAGCCTGGTGGCTCTTTTGAGCACCAGCAAAGAGGATAAAGAGTGAATCAGAACATCTGAAACTCCTGGTTCTCTCTAGGTAACTCAGTCCTTCTCACGTCTAGATTATGAAACCTTTCTTCTGTTTCTCCTGCGAGATTAGAGCAGAAGGTTGGCAAAATGATGTTTTGCGACGATTTTTAATTGATGCTACCTTGGGTAGAAACTTTGGGTCTGTACTGAGAACTACCCTATCTGGAAATAGACAAGAAGGGCTCTCTTACTGAAAGAGCATGCAGCTCACGCACTCTACGAGCCGAAGTAATGGCTACCAGAAATATGGTCTTTAATGTCAAATTCTTTAGAGCTATAGCCTCTAATGGCCAGAAGGGCATGATTAGAATCACCGTGGCCTTCTCCTCCTGTATCTTTCTTAGTACTCTTGGAATCATCTGGAAGGGAGGGAAGGCATAGCCCAACCGAAACTTCCATGGGTGCGCCAGAGCATCCACTGCTATGGCTCCGTCTTGTCGGTGAAGAGAGTAGAACCAAGGCAGCTTCGTGTTCTCTCTGGATGCAAACAGATCTACCTGGGGATTCCCCCATCTCTCTGTTTATTAAAGCAAAAACCTCTTGATTCAACTCCCAGTCTGCTTCAATGTCCCTTCTAGGTGGACTCTAGGTGGACATTAAATGGCTCTCGGCCCATTCCAGCATCTCGATGTCTAGGCTTTGCTTCTTGTCCCTCCTTGCCTGTTTACGTAAGCCATGGCTGTGGCATTGTCCGATAGGACCTGAACGTGGCAGCCTTGGTTATGTTGTGCAAAGGAGCTCAGAGCCATACAGACAGCTCTCAGTTCTCTCCAGTTAGAGGATTTCAAGGTCTCCTCCTGAGTCCATTGTCCCTGGGCTAGATTATTTTCCCAATGGGCACCCCAGTCCCTGGCATCTGTTGTAATTCTCCTTTCTACCGGAAATGATCACAGATGGCCCTTTGATAGTACCGACTGCTTTTTCCATCACCATAGTGTTCTCTTCACCCTGGTGGGGATTTTCACCTCCCTCTCCAGAGAGTCTAGCCTGTGATTCCAAACCTGCAACAGAAAGGTCTGGAGAGGTCTGAAATGCAGCTTCGCCCACTGTATGGCGGGTATTGCTGAAGTCAGGACCCCTAGAGTGGACATGATAGCTCTGATAGAAATCCTCTGACTTGTCTGTAACGTGGTGACTACAGCCCGGACCTTGTCCATCTTGTCTTCTGGCAAGAAAATCCATTGCTGTACCGAACAAATTCTATATCCCAGAAATTGCACTTCCTGTGCTGGCTTGATTTTTGAAGATTTAAAATCCAACCCAACGATTCCAGGTGATTGCGAGCTCTGACCAGGTTCTCTTGCAGCCTTTCCCTTGAGGCTACAAACAGAAGTAGGTCATCTAAGTAAGGTACAATTTCTATTTCTTGTAGCCTTAACGGAGCGAGTGCCTCCGCCATCACCTTTGTAAATATCCTCAGGGCTGAGGATAGGCCAAAAGGAAGCGCCTGGATTTGTAAGTGGAGAACCTGCCCCCCCAAAATTCACTGCCAGTCTGAGAAATCTCTGCGACTGTTGATGGGTATATGCATCTCTCAAATCTATTGATGCCATGAAACAATTTTGCTTCAGTAGATTCTTTACTGTAAAAATCGAGTCCATAAGAAAACATCTGTATAGGACCGACTTGTTCAATAGTTTTAAATTGAGGATTAGCCGAAGACTCCCTGACGGCTTCCTTACCAGAAAGACATGTGAGTAGTAATCCTGCTGATATTCTTCTGGCACCACTTTAACTACTGCCCTTTGTTTCATTAGATCCTTTAGAAGGGTCTTCATAGCTAGGGCTTTGGTATGATCTTTTGGAAGATTTGTGACAAGAAACCTTTCTGGGGGAGGATATGAGAATTCTATCCCGTACCCCTGGGATACTATTTTTAAGATACACTGACTGGATGTTATCTTTTCCCATTGTGGGAGGAACTCCCGCAGTCTTCCTCCCACGGGAATTGGTGAGTCATTGAGACTTGCTAGCTTGCGACGGAGGATTGAATAGGATTCCTCCCTTAGCTTTTGCTTTTTGCGAACCCAAATTCCTTTTCCTTGTTTGGGGGTCTGACTTCCCTCTCCTGAGGCTTTTGAGGTCGTAAAAAGGGCTTAGGAGTCTGCTTCTTTTTTAGCGGGAAGGACTTCTTTTTGTCTGCCGTCCTGTCTAAAATAGAGTCCAATTTTGGACCAAACAACAGGTCTCCTGTAAAGGGAACTCCACAGAGTCTGCTTTTGGAAGCAGCATCACCTGGCCAAGTCTTTAACCAGAGGGCCCTTCTGGCTGAATTAGACAATGCAGCTGACCTTGCTGTTAATCTAATAGCTTCCGCAGAGGCATCTGCGATATAAGCAATTGCGTTTGAGAGAGTGCCAAAAGATTCAAGGATCTCTTGTTTGGATGAATCCACCAAAATGTGCGCTTTAAGCTGGCTAAGCCAGTATTCCATGTTTCTTGCCACACAGTTTGTTGCCATAGCTGGCTTAAGATTCCCCATAATGGCCTGCCAAGCCTTTTTGAGTAAGAGATCCATTCTTTTATCCCTGGGATCCTTTAGGATCTCCATGTCCTCAAAAGCCAAATCGGTTGATCTTGACACCTGTGAAAAAAGCATGCATCTAGTTTCTGCACTTTATTCCACACTTCAGCCGGATCATTTACAAACGGAAAACGCCTTTTTTATGAGCTTTGGGAAGAAAAGGTTTTCTTTCAGGCTCCAACCATTCATTTCTGAGCGTCTTAGAAATTACTGGGTGTACCGCAAAGGTTCGCCCCTTAGGTACGGTGAGCCCCGCATACATGCGATCATGCAAGGACAGTTCTTTCCTTTCTTCTCCTAATTTAAGCGTATCATAAATTGTCTTTATTGGATATAATGTCCAGAATATAACTATATTACAACATCTTTGTAGATGTGCACACACATTACTTTTTATTAATCTATCCTAGGAGATGCTTCCTAATACCCCCCTCTTCTTAATTACCTTTATTTGTGTTTTGTGCAGGTCATCCCCTACCTTAATTCATAGAAATATACTTATTATCTGCATCTACTGTTTTAGGTAACCCCTTTTTTGCCTTAGACCGCAATCTCCTCTCACACATGAGGGGACTGAGTGTGACCTCTTGTAAGCCCCCAGTCGATGGAGGGCATCCTGGTGGAGGATGGGAACAGCTTCCAGCGAACGTCACTGGCTTTTTTAAGAATGTATACATTTTAACTATGCTCTGGCTTGCGGGGATTGGTATGTTGCAACCACATGTTACTAGCAAATGTAAGTTTTACAAAATTTGCAATCTGTAATTGCTATATGCACTGTATAATTACGGCTTAAACCATAATTGTCTCTTACTATTTCTGTAGAAAAATGGTCGAAACGCGTTGGGGATCAAGCGCAACCTTAGGGCTGCAGAGTATGTTACTCCCGCATTTTGTCTTGGTATCATAGTGTATGTCTCTGTACATGTCCTTTGCCAACATAACCAGAGCTCCTGTTTTTTCATATTTTTATGCTCAGCCGACATCAATAAACTTTGAAATGAATGTATAGTCTTGTACTATCATTACTTCCTAAAGCTTTTAAGTGTTTATATAACTTTGCTGCCAGTAAACCCTCTTCGGGGGATTCTTCCATTACAAATCGTCTTTAGCAACCCATCCACCTGATCCAAAGACAACTTATATCTGGAGGGGTTGTCCCGCCCCCCCCCCCCCTTCTTCTGAGTCCTCACTAGACTGAAGAGGGAAATGATCCTCTTGTGTAGCAGGAATCAATCCTGTATCACCCAGAGGAGCTAAGGGTGGATCTTGCAAGGACTCTGAGGCAGATGCCTGACTAGGCTGGGGGTTTTGTAAAGATGAGCGAAAAGACTGGATTGTTGCATCTAGTTCTTTTTTAACTGAGGCAATCAAATCCCCACATGCAGCTGCAGCTTCCTCTTTAACCAGTGCATCAATGCATTCCTGGCATTGAGTCTTCTTCCAGCCTTCAGCTAACTTTGCTCTACAAGAAGGGCATCTTTTCTTTGGCTCAGAGCTCTTGGACTGCAAGACACAAAGAGATATAGCACAAAGGAAAACCCCCTAAGTCAAAGACATTCTCCTGCAAGAATCCAATGGTGCACGAGGAAGTTAACAGCAGACTCCCAGTGCCCAGACAGGCCCCAGC
>BLSH010490079.1:2087660-2133693 GCA_018402905.1 Glandirana rugosa
TTTCCAAGTACGAGTGACCGAATTTTTGCGACGAAAATGTCCTCAAAACGGACATCTTCGTCGAGTTACAATAGGATACATAGGTACGTGTAATCCTCCAAATCTCCGAATAAGATTTCACAATGATTTGGGTGTTGTCATTTTAGTCAGACATATACGTCATTTCGTACGAACAATATGAGTGACACCTTGGGTTCAACAATTAGGGAGACATAGCACATTTTTCCGACAAACTAGGACAGAAGAGACTAGGAGGGGAAGAAGGTGCTGTGCCTCTCTAGCAATACACACCAGACTGAGCATGCGCAGAGTGCCCCCAAGGCTCTGTGCTGTCAGCAGGTGGATTGGGGACTGTGGAAGAAGGGGAGGATCAGAGAAGACAGGATCAAACAGCCTTTTTACACGATACAGAGGGATTAACAACTTGGGTTCCACAGTGAGTATAACAAGCATGCTTTACTGCATATACAGACTGATTTTACTGTTGTGGGTTTAGTAACACTTTAGAATAAGCCTCTAAACCTCCTAATGTGCATGGATACATAGGATAACATTGAGCTGCTTCTACAGGCAAAACTCCTGTAAAAGCAGCGTTTTTAAGCCAGTGAGCATGAACCTTTAGGCATTTTTACTGATCCAAATGCATCCTATGGTCTGCGTCTTGATCAGTGGAAAAAAAAAAATCCGCATTGCTGGACAGTATTGTACGTGCAACACAACCGAAGAAAGTCTAGAAGAATTTTTACACAGGTGTACGTGCTTCCATGAATACACACATTTATTAAACAGCCCATCCTCCGTGTTTTTATACAGGACTTTTCTGCCACGAATCATGTTCATACATTAATAAGTGTGCAAATACCCGTAACCTGTGCAGATACCAGCAGGCCAGTCAGTCATGTGACCAACTGCCATCTTCTCTCTATGGCAAACCTTATTATACACAATAAAAAGCTACCATCCAGGCATAAAGGAAGATTCCCAGGATTTGTTTTCAAGAGAGAACATTCACTGACTGCCCAGCATGTGGTCAAGTTCTTCTCTTTCAGAAAATCCATAAATGTCACAGAACATAGCAATGCACCAGCAGGAAACCCGGACAGTTCTCTGTGATAATGCACTTTGTCAGAGTTATAATGGTTACTTTATCAAGAACGTGGTTATGATACTGAGTAGTTTGTTGTTATTATACATTCCTAGTGGGAGCACCGAGCTAAAGAGTTGATTGTAAACCCTAATGTTTTTAAAATATCAAACGTGTATGCTTACCTGCTCTGTGCAGTGGTTTTGCACAGAGTGGCCCCAGACCTCCTCTTCTGTGTCTCCCCCCCCCCCCCACTGCCGCTGCACCGCCATGCTGCCTGCTTCTGTAGACACAGACAGTGCGGCTCAGCTCTGCCCTGCCCTCTGGTCATAGGATTTGACTGATAGCAACAGCAACCAAAGGCTCCTTCTGCTATCATTCTGCCCTGTGAGAGCAGGGAGATCCACTGCTTTATGGTACAGCACTGGATCGAGATTGGGCTCAGGTAAGTATAAGGGTGGGGGGTAAGAGAGGCAGCTGCACATAGGTTTTTTACATTAAAGTGGATGTAAACCCGAAAAAAAAAAATATGTAACTAATAATTCTGCCTGGTAGAGTATAGCATGTTATGTCATCTGTGACCAGTCTTGCCACAAAGAATTAATCCAACTGTGAGTAATGAGCTTATCTTTTTTCAGGAAGAGAAAGTCTGACTAACAGGGAAACGCCCCTTGCTCTGTGACTGACAAGCAATTTGCTTATCTCCTTCACACAGCAGAGAACATTTTACACTCCCCCTCCCTCCCTCCTCAATGTCTCAGTATAGAGGTAAGTGGGGAGGCTTGTGACATCACAACTCCACCCACCAAACTCCAGCAAACACAGGCACCCACTGATTTCAGAATTTTACAGAGCTGCTAGTGCTTACAGGAAGGACATTTGAAAGGTAGAGATAGGTGCAGGAGGCTTGCATGTTATTATTACTATTACATACATTAATACTGTGTCATTAGTTTATACTGGGTGGGTGGTGGGTTTACATCCACTTTAATGCATAGAATGCAATAAGGTAAAAACCCTTCTGCCTTTACAATCACTTTAAATAGTTGTGGTTTGTAATCCCCCACATAACACTTGCTTGTAGTTTAAAGGTTATTCTTGAGAAATTATCATTCCCCCTGTATGATAGATATGTATGTATGTGTGTGTGTGTGTATATATATATATATATATACACACACACACACACACACACACACACACACCTGGGATTTTAACAAACGCTGTTGCAGATTCCTACCCTTTTTTTTTCTGAAGAAACAGCTGTTTGTTTGTCTGAATGTAAATGAGAATGATTTCATCATTATCAACCAGCTGCTGCACTTGCAGGGTTCTATTGAGGAGAGTGTCAGGATCTGCATCCTTTGGCAGTATCTCTCCAAGAATTACAATTTTGTATCGGGATACCCAAAAGTGGTAACTTAGTGTAGACATCTAGGAAAATCAGTAAGCCAATCACACAAGCAGGAAATGACATAGCGAGGCAGCCTCCACTGCCTGTTTGACCCATCCAAGTACAGAACACCTCCAGCTAGCCATATTGCATTACATTTTACAGAATTTTACAGAAAATAGATTGAAAAGGAAAGGTTGTTTTTTTATTAACCTTCAATTACAATATGACTTGTGTCGCAATTGTATATGCTATATTATTGGGGCTTTTTTTTCTTAGTTTTTTTTCCCCCCAAAAGTAGAATTATCTTTTAAGCACTGATAAATAAAATAGCAGAATACTTGCAGAAGCTGATTTCATCAGGCTCCCCTCCTGATTATTTGTGCCCTATACACAGTAAGATTGTTGCTGAAATCCTTCAATTGTGTTCTGTGACCAAATCCATCTATATATAGGTAACTTTTTTGCATCTTATTGGACCATCTTGTGGATCAGGGACTCATGGATATTAAAAGGGCAACTATATGTTGCTCGTTTTCAGTAACAACACCAAGACTGTTGAACATGTTGTTTTAAAGTGGTTGTAAAGGCAGAAGTTTTTTTTTTTATCTTAATACATTTTATACATTAAGATGAAACGCCTTCTGTGTGCAGCAGCCACCCTAATACTTATTGGAGTCCCATCTAGATTCAGTGATGTTGCAGGAGTGTCTTGACTGCCTGGGACTACTCTTGTCATTGGCTGAGACAGCAGTGCGATGCCATTTGCTCACACTGTTGTCAATCAAAGTCAGTGACCCAATGAGGAGAGAAAGGGGATGAGGCTGGGTCGGGGCTCTGTGTCTGAATGGACACAGGGAGCTGTGACTCAGCTCGGGTGCCCCCATAGCAAGCTGCTTGCTGTGGGGGCACTCAACAGGAGGGAAGGGCCAGGAGAGCAGAAGAGTGACCTGAGAAGAGGAGGATCTGGGCTGCTCTGTGCAAAACCAACTACACAGGGCAGGTAAGTATAAAATGTTTGTTATTTTTAACTAAAAAAAAAAAACAGACTTTGGTATCACTTTAAGGCTGGGTTCACACCTATACAAATTGGATGTGGGTTTCCTCATATCCAATTTGCATAGCAGGAGACTGTGATCAGCTCTGTGTGGTTCACACATCTCCAGAGCGGCTCCAGAGCAAATTGTACAGGAGTCCTGTGCGTCTTCGGGCTGAAATCGGACCTGAAACGGTGAATGGAGACGCACCAGACCCCTGCTGTGAGCCGCTGCATTCTCCAGTGTGAACCCAACCTAAAGCTGAACCCGGGCACAAAATTTTTATGTAAATATATTCCTCAACGGCCATGAGAGAATAAATCTACTTTGTTAACCCAGATATTACCTTGTAAAGGCAGTAGTGACATCATCACTGTGCTGTATTTAACTTGTACAGAGAGCATAGCTGTGGGAGGAACCCAGGAGGCCCACCCCCTACAGGTTGCCTGTGAAAACTGCAGGAGGGGGCGGAGACAAGACCAGTTACCCTGCACTAGGAGAGAGATCAGCAGTGACCGGTCTTCATACTGGAAGTTCCTGCAAAGCTTCACACAGGATTGCTGCACAGATCTGGTAGGAATACACAAAGCACCCCAAGAGTCTAGGAAGAATACATATCACTCTTGTATTTGACAATATTTGCTTATCCCAGAGTCCAGCTTTAAATATTCCTTTACTTTTCTGATGGTGTTTGCTGTGACTGTCAAACTGGCCTTCTGAAAAAAAGACATTGATGTTGACAATAGCAGTTGGAAAGAGAAATCTGCAGGATCAGCCTTTTATCTCTTGTGAAAGAAGTACCATTAATCTACATTACAGGCAAACCATTTTCATAAGCGCAGCATCTCGCTGACAATAAAAAGGCAGTTAATTGCAACAGTCTGTGTTATGGTAAGCATATCATAGTCATGTAATGTATTTTCAGACAATGTTTTCTTTCTCCAGGTCTTGTAGCACATTGTAAATCATATCATTACTGGAGGCGAGGACAAAATCTCTTTCTAATGTGTGAAGAGGACGGAATCCTTCCCTACTAATTACTATACATTATGGGGAAATATACATGTTTTCAACTGCAAATGCTTGAAATAAAGATTACATTTTACAGGCTTATTTTTCACTAAAATGTATAATCTGTTTTGTTCCAACGTGAAGAGTTTTATATAGAATTGTATCTATTCATCGTCAGAAGCTCAGAGAAGAATAATTATATTCAAAGTAAATGTGGTATAATTGGGTGAAAAGTTTTCAAGCATAGTTGACTTCATGTCCAGTCATCCTGTTGAAGAATACAGCAAATGCTGATTATTTTTAATACCATCTGCCCTGCCAGGTTAATGCACTTTGCATTTTCCCTATTGAATAATCCCAATAGCGTGTCTGTGTGCTTACCCATGTATATTTTTCAGCACCGCTCAGGAAAGATGTTGAGTATAACTTGGCTGACTTATTTTTCTCTAGGGAAGGCTGGAGGATGGGCGTGTAATTGACAGCTCTTTATCCCGAGATCCACTTGTAGTGATACTTGGAAAGAAACAAGTGATACCAGGTAAGAAGAACTCAGCTTGTGGTAGATTAGACTGATCCCTGCAGAACTATCTTATTTATTTATTTATTCTGTAGCGTTGTCAATTTACGCAGTGCTTTACATATATATTGTAACTTCACATCAGTCCCTACCCTCAAGGAACTTACAATCTAAGGTCCCCAACTCACATTCATACATATACTAGGGCCAATTTTAGACAGGATCTAATTTACCTACCAGCATGTCTTTGGAGTGTGGGAGGAAACCGGAGTACCCGGAGGAAACCCACACAGGCACAGGGAGAACTGCAAACTCCATGTAGGTAGTGTCGTGGTTGGGATTCGAACCAGCGACCCTTTTACTGCCAGGCGAAAGTGCTATCCACTACACCACTGTGTCTTCTTGACTTATGGCCCGCGCACACACACTATCCGAAAATTGGACGAAAAATCCAGCTTTCGAAGCAATCGTACGATAATCGTATTGTTGGTATAGAGCATTCGACAGCCGATCACGACAGTTCATACAATATTATTTGATCGGACAAACACTAAATGTTTTCTCTTATACCCGATCGTATGATTTTCATTTAATCAGCACAGTTGTCGTCTGAAAATACAATACAAATACACTACAACACATGACATCACTCCAGATTTTATATTCTGTCATACAAGAATTTTTGTGACTTTAGTACACTCCTCCAATTCGATCTGAGAATAGCATGCAAAAAAAACGGATGATCCGTCGTCCGATTCTGTGAAACGTGTGTACGGGGCTTTAGTCTGTTAAGAACATCAAGGGTAAATCTGTATTACATACTGCACATAGTCTAGAAATGAGCAAAGGAAAAAATTTGGAACAACATTGTAGCTCTATCACCAATTTGTAGCATATTCACCTGGTCATCTTCTGGGTTATCTTGATTGGCTGGGCCGAGATGACGTAACTCCTGCACTGTGGCAAATCCTACATACCAGCAAATAGTAAAGCTATCTGTTTGGTTTAGGTATGCTTTGCAGCAGAACTGAAAAGGAAAATGGCTAAAAGGTAGAGCTTTTACGCAGAACAGACTTTTTGGGGTTGATTTACTAAAGGCAAATAGACTGTGCACTTTGCAAGTGCAGTTTAGTAAATGAGGTAAAGTTTCACTTTACAAAGAATACCCAATCATGTGAAAGGGAAATAAAAAAAAAACATTTTTGTTTGCACATGATTGGATGATGGACGTTAGCAAAGCTTATGCTCATTTACTAAGCTCTGGAGCAACTGCTCCTGCAGAGTGCAACTGCACTTTTCAAAATGCACAATCTCTTTGACTTTAGTAAATCAACCCCTTTATGTGTTTATTGCCACAAAACTGCCAAAAAATCCTTTCTTTTTCGCTTATACTTTATAACCTACCCACATAGACATGACTCATGTGTAGCGCGATTGTATGTGCATTTTATGTTCACTCCCAT
The DNA here is from genome assembly GCA_018402905.1 of Glandirana rugosa. Taxonomy (NCBI): domain Eukaryota; kingdom Metazoa; phylum Chordata; class Amphibia; order Anura; family Ranidae; genus Glandirana; species Glandirana rugosa. The sequence goes on from BLSH010490079.1 coordinate 2,094,166, forward strand.
TAACATCTACTAGACCACATGTTTTCTGAAAGCGCATCAAAGATGCAGCATGCAGGACTTTGATGCGCTCTCATGAAAATATGCGGTCTAATAGAAGTCAATGGGAGCGCACCTAAATCTGTTTGCAAAACACGCATACAATCACGTTGCAGCCCACTGGTCTGAGCCTATCTGCTTTTTGTGTGCCACCACCAACTGGAAAATAAATTGGAGGGTGTTAGAACTTTGCAACTAAAATGTTAACAACAGATACAGGGTTTAATAACAAAAAACACCCTTAAGCCTTTTGACAGATAGTGAGGCGGCTTCCACTACTACTGCACCACAAATACATGGTTGCAGTGCGGTCCCATTCACTTCAATGGGCCATGTTTAACGGGTGGTATTGCCCTCTGAGTGCGATGGGGGATATAATTCCTGCTGTGGCACATCTACACCCCTAGCCACGGTCTTCCCAACTAAAGGCGGATCAGTTGAGGGGAGGTAACAATGTGACTCAACCCCAGGGTTTTCCCACCCCCAACTGCTAGAGTAAATGAGCCCTTAAAGTAACTCTGGCCTCATGCTGGCCATAAACATAACCATTGTTTCTGGTGCTGTTTAAAAGAGATCAGGAGGAAAAATGATTAGATAATCCCCAGAAAACGCTTATTTTCTCCAGCTATGAATAGTTTAATGGAGTGCAGTACAATAGCTATGGACTGCCTGATCATACCATGAAGGAGGGATAAGCAATCCTAAGCCTTCTCCTAGGCTCCCATAGCAGCCAGAAGGCCATAGAAGATGGCCATGTTCCAGATACTGGGGACATGGGGCATCCAGTACTGCATTGTTTTCAAGAGAAAATCAAAGAATTTTATATTTTAGACTCGAGAATCCTGTATTTTTTGTAAAAACTGTATCGAAGCAGGAGTCCAAGAAACCTATTTATTAAAGTGTCAAGAATGTTCTTTTGAAGAAGCACTTGAGAAGAAAAAACATTTCTCGTCATTTTGATCGTACCACCTTGCCAGCCTGTGCTGTGAAAGACATATTTAACAAGCAATGCTATTCAGTGTTTGGAATTCTCTGCTGCTTCTAGATTTCGAGTTTAATTGCAAATGATCTCAAGATACAACAAAAAAGTAGAACGAACTAAACATGTCTTTATTTTTTTTTTTCTCTTTTCCTAAAGGCTGATATAGGGAATTGTGCTTACTTTAGGGGATGAGACAAGATGTAGGTAGATGCACAGCAAAATCATATTGCCCCTATTTGTTGTCAGAGAAATCCTGCAAGGTATACAAAAGCAAATAATGGCTACAGACAAATGTAGGTGGCGTGTCTCATGACTGCACGTTTCCTTTAATGTTTTATCAAAGACAATATACTGTATATCAGTCTAATAAATCCCCCAGGCAATGTAATGCAACATAGATGGTCGGGCTAGTATTGTTATGGTTCACATAGAGCTTAAAGTAGAACTAAAATATTAATGGTCTTTAAATGCACCTTCACGTTATGACATTGCCATACATATAAACAGACCTCAGATCAGGATTGATGGAATATTCATCTCTGGGGCCTGTGCACATTTCCAGTCTTGTCTTCTCCCCTACAAGCAGTGGAAATGTGCATGCACTGAGTTCTGTCATAGCTTATAGTGGTCTCCCCATAAATCCTCCCTGAGGACCCAAACACCTGATTCAAGACCTGTTATAAACATGTTAGGCCGCGTTCATATGTGTGTGCTGTTTTTTGGCGCAGCAAGTTTTGGACCCCTTTCACACGAATGTTTCAAACGGGCCCACCTGTCCATTTTTCAGGCGGACCCAATTGGAACCTCCATTCCTCCTCTGTGGAGTGGCGAATGTAAACAGACATATGTCCATTTACACCCTCCTTTATCCAATCCGATCTGCTAAAAACAGACGGAAGGCGATCAATTCCCCATCTGTTCAATGGATTGGATTGGATCAGATGGCAGTTGGGTGTAAATGGACAGGTGGTCTGTTTACATCCGACCGCCCATGGAGAACGGGCTGTGTTCGTGTTCATTTTGCATAAGTGGAGTGGACACAAACTAGTTATCCGTCTGCTCAGCGGGGATCAGTGGACAGATTCCATGCAAAACGACACAGCCAGTCTGCCTCAGTTTTAGGTGCGAACTCTATTAGAACATGTGTTTTCATGGAAGAGCATCAAAGTCCTGCATGCACGCTTTCAAGAAAAGGTGTTCCAATAGTGGTCAATGGACATGTAAAACCTGCCTAAATTGGCGCTATGCCAAAAATGCACATATGTGAACCCAGCGGAGTTCCACTCAAAAGTGGAACTTCCGCTTTTAAGTGCTGGTGACCCCCTGACATGCCACAATTTTCATGTCATTTTTTTTGGGGGGGGATACCTGGTTTTGACAGGTATCCAGCTCCCACTTTCTCTCCTTGCACTGCAGCGCCGGAAGGAAGTTCACCTTTCCCCCCTCCCTACCTGCAATCTTCTGGGACACGTCGCAGGTCCCAGAACATTGCCCGGCCATTCAGAGCGCTGCAGTGCATGCCCGGCTGTGAAGCCACAGCCAGGTGCCCACAGCTGCACGGAGGAGGGGGAGAGGAGTGAGACAGCGAGTGGCCGCATCGCTGGACCATGGGACAAGTGAGTGTCTGATTATTAAAAGTCAGCAGCTACACTTTTTGTTGCTGCTGACTTTTAAATGGATGGAACTCCGCTTTAATATCATGAGAAAGGTGAGGTAAGAAGCTTGATTTACAATAAAGTACCTGTATAATACTAGATCCAGCCATGTTTGTTTCATTTAGTTTTTATAAATTATTTTATTTATAAGACTCAGAATAAAATACATTGAACGAGGCACAGTATAAAGCATTGTACAAATTTGACAAGGTAATATACAAGATGCCACTCCGTACACTTAAAGCTGAATTCCAGGATTTAAGCCACTTTGTAAAGTGCAGGCACATTATAAGTTAAGTCCAAGGACTCCTGAACCTATCTCTATCATTTAGATCTGTCAGGGGGTCTGTGAGAGAGGAGAGAGAGACACATAGAGCTGCTATGCCTGCCTTTTTTCCTCTGCTGCCCATTCGGAGAAGCCTTTGTATTTTGTGAATGAGTTCAAATAATACAAAGGCTTCTGTGATTGGGCAGGAGGAGGTGAGGCGCAGGCATAGCAGCTGCATCAACTCTAATGTTGAAGATGCTTGGACCTGAATCATCAGCCCTAGGCTCCCATAAATTCCGTGTTAGCCATATTCCAGGAGTGCAATAAAACTGTCAGATGTAAATATTAGAGATAAGTTCAGGAGAAGTCCTGCAGCTCCTTGGACACAGCTCATAGTATGCCTATACTTTTTCACAAAGGAGCTGAATTCCTGGAATCCAGCTTTAATGAAAATTGTTACAGTACAATAAGAGAGGTTAGGCTAGGTTTGGTGTTCTGTCATTTATCCAATCAGAATTTCTGTTTTATTATGTGAACCTGTCTACCTGGGTTGGAGAGAGGGGACTTCTGGGTCCGTTTTCTCTGTATCAAGTAAGAAGGTGGTGTTTGAGGGGGTAGTGGAAAGTCTGGGTAGGGAAAGGTGGGTGTGAAAGTAGGGAGTAGATTGCTCACTGATAGTTAAAGGCACTGTACACGAACTGTAAAGACCAAAGGTTTTTATCTTAAAGCGGTAGTAAACCCCCCACTACTGTTTTTACTTACAGGTAAGCCTATAATAAGGCTTACCTGTAGGTAAAAAAAAACAAAATCTCCTAAACCTACATGGAGCCGCGTACCCGGAAGAAAGAAGAGGACCATCATGTCAGCCTCCTTAGCGCTGACCGACTCGGGCATCGGGGCCTCGTTCTTAGGTAAGTATTTCATAATGTGTTAGTGTGCGATGCATGCTAACATATTATGCTATTGTCTTGCAGGATTTTTTTTTTAATCAGGCAGGTTTACTACCGCTTTAATGCATTCTATGCATTAAGATGAAAAACCTTCTGTGTGTAGCAGCCTCCCCAGCACCCCCTAATTACTTACCCGAGCCCCATCTCTCTCCAGCGATGTCCACGAACGTCTAAGCCATCACTTCTCCTGATTGGTTGAGACACAGCAGCAGCACCATTGGCTCCCATGGCTGTCAAAGTCAGCCAGCCAATCAGAAGAGAGAGGGTGCGTAGTTGGGGCTCTGTGTCTGAATGGATACACAGAGTTTTGAAGCTGCTGGCTGTGGGGGCACATGATAGGAGGGAGGGCCAGGAGCAGAAAAGAGGGACCTGAGAAGAGGAGGATGGTAGATAAATGACAATAAACCATATCCTTATTCTGATAAAATAATCATCGACCTCCACTACCTATATTCCAGTAAAAAAATTTTTACTGTGTGTTTTTTTTTTTTTTTTTTGTCTACCTCCTTGTAATGTCCTCTAAAAGCTCCCAAACCTCTCCCTTTCCCCCCTCACTGCCATTTCTTTGAAAAAACTTGTGTGCATTAGTTGCAATCGTATGCACACTAGAAGGCCATAGTCCTTAGTCCAGAGAGGGTAGTTACATTGCTGCATACAGTGAGATTATGGAGAACAAACGTAGTCACCCTCTAACAGGTCAGATCACAGCAGAAACCAAAAAAAAAAAATTTGGAACAAGCTGAGCACAATAGAAGGTACTTTTTTGAGTTAGAGGACAGGTTAAAGTTTCAGAGCATGTTACACCTTACAGAGGTAAAGTGTTATCCTGCGCTAAGCATAAAGTGGGAACAAAGAGGTAGCTGCCACACAACAAATCAAACTATCTGTAAACAGACATTAAACCACAAAGTGTAGCGCTCGCCCTTATATATAGGGAAAAGTTAGTATGAGAAGGTATCCCTACCTACATACGGGTACATATGTACCATAAAGTGCTGGTGCAGAAACCTGGGGTTAAACCCAAAGTAATATATCTGTTACTTATTTGGATCGCTATAACAATATTTAAATAGGTGACAGTGTCTGTGTATCTGATATAATTCATATAAAGCCCAGTAAATTATAAAAGGTGCAAAATTGTGCGACAATTGGTGCGACTGAGTGTAAAACTTGAACAAATCTTGATGTCATAGAAGCCCAGTAGACAGGTGCAAAGCGATAAATAAATTAAAACAAACAGCTGTTGAGTGGAATAGGATGTATTCTGCCACCACAATGATGTGCTTACCAGATGGTAGATGTTATAACACCTGGATGTATATAAGGATTCCGGAAGCTAAGACTCCTCCTTTAGGGATGATCCAAATGGGGACACCACAGACCGGAAGGCCAAGAAAAATTCCAGAAGGGGACACCACTAACCAGGAGCCAGGGGAAAGACAGGAAAGTCTTCACCCAGAAGGGATGATCTCCAAAGTAGGCACCGTGATCGAAGGAGACGAAACTCGCCTGAAGTCGCTGACCCCATACCACTGTGCTTCTGTGTTCTGCTGGCTGTTTTCGTTGTGAGCTCAAAATTTATCCACCCATGTAAGTGCATTACTTTTAATAAATATGATTTTACTACACTATGTGAAGCCTTTTTTATTACATGGTGCCTACATGGTGTCTAGATCATCCCTTCTGGGTGAAGACTTTCCTGTCTTTCCCCTGGCTCCTGGTTGGTGGTGTCCCCTTCTGGAATTTTTCTTGGCCTTCCGGTCTGTGGTGCCCCCATCTGGATCATCCCTAAAGGTGGAGTCTTAGCTTCTGGAATCCTTATATACAGGCGTTATACCATCTACCATCTGGTAAGCACATCATTGTGGTGGAGGAATCCATCATATTCCACTCAACAGCTGTTTGTTTTAATTTATTTATCGCTTGGCACCTGTCTACTGGGCTTCTATGACATCAAGATTTGTTCAAGTTTTACACTCGGTTGCACCGATTGTCGCACAATTTTGCACTTCTTGCACCTCTTATAATTTACTGGACTTTATATGAACTATATCAGATACACAGACACTGTCACCTATTTAATTATTGTTATATCTGTTTATCATTTGGATCACTATATTACTTTGGGTTTAACCCCAGGTTTCTGCACCAGCACTTTATGGTACATATCTACCCGTATGTAGGTAGCAATACCTCCTCATACCAACTTTTCTCTACAGTATATATATATGAGCGAATGTTACACGTTACACCCATAATTCGGATGTAACATGTAACATGCTCCAGACCTGCCCTCCGCATTCCCTGATTCCCCCACCCCCCCCATGACAGCTGGCGGGGGATCTACTCTGCCCCTACATCCACATCATTTATTAACAGCGATCTGTGAATGAGAGAACTACAAGTATCATGCAGATGACTCTTACTCTTGGACCTTTCCGCTGCCTTTGGTACAGTTGATCTCCTCCTCAAAAAACTCAATTTGCTTGGCCTCCGTGGCTGTGCTCTCCGTTGGTTTGAATCTTACCTATCTCACTGCACCTTCAGTGTCACGTACAACTCCACTTCCTCCTCTCCAACTCCTCTTACTGTTGGGGTCCCCCAAATTTCTGTCCTTGGACCCCTACTATTCTCGATCTACACGTCTTCCCTGGGTCAGCTGATCACCTCCCATGGCTTCCGCTATCATTTATATGCCGATGACACCCAAATCTATCTCTCTACCACTCAACTCACCCCATCAGTCTCCTCACAGATCACTGCCTTACTAACAGACATATCAGCCTGGATGTCACAGCACTTCCTCAAACTGAATCTATCTAAAACTGAGCTCATATTTCCTCCCCCACGTGCCCCTTCCCCTGACTTCTCCGTTAAGATCAATGACACAACTATTAGTGCGTCCCCACATGCCACGGTGCTAGGGGTAACCCTAGACTCTGAACTGTCCTTTCAGGGCCATATCCAATCCCTGTCCAAATCATGCCGCCTCAGCCTACGCAACATCGCTAGAATACGCCCCTTTTTAACCAATGACACAACCAAGCTTCTTATTCACTCTCTGGTTATCTCTCACCTCAACTACTGCAACTCTCTCCTCATTGGATTACCTTTCCATACATTATCCCCCCTTCAGTCCATAATGAATGCTGCTGCAAGACCCTTCTACCTTGCCAACCGCTCAGTGTCCTCCACCCATCTCTGCCAATCTCTCCACTGGCTTCCACTCACCCAACGTATAAAATTCAAAGTACTAACAATAATTTACAAAGCCATCCACAACTCCCCCCAGCTACATCTCTAACCTAGTCTCAAAATACCAACCAAGCCGCCCTCTTCGGTCCTCCTAAGACCTCCTGCTCTCTAGCTCCCTTGTCACCGCCTCCCATGCTCGCCTCCAGGATTTCTCGAGAGCTTCTCCCATCCTTTGGAACTCCCTACCCCAATCAATCCGACTGTCTTCTAATCTATCCATCTTTAGACGATCCCTGAAAACATTTCTCTTTAAAGAAGCCTATCCTGCTTCTACCTAATACTCTTTCTTTCTACATCAGCTCATTCCCCACAGCTTTTACCTTTTGTATCAAGTGACCCTCCCTCTTAGATTGTAAGCTCTAATGAGCAGGGCCCTCTGATTCCTCTTGTACCAAATTGTGATGTAACTGTACTGTCTGCCTTCATTTTTGTAAAGCGCTGCACAAACTACTGGCGCTATATAAATCCTGTATAATAAATATAATAATAATAATGACGATTGGTAGTTCTCAATGGACTGTGAGAGGCCGATGAGTAGCCTTGTAGTTCATTCACAAGCCCTGCAGCTTGTAAATAGTCAGCTCATGTCAGAGATGGGGGCTGAGAGCTGCAGGGCTTGTCTGCAGGATCCACACATTGCACCCGTGATCCATGGGTACAATGCTTTGCAGGCTCACGAGGGAAAAATTAATAAACACTCATTTTTTTTTCCCCTGCGGGGCTTGTTTATACTTAGGTTGGGACGAAGGGGAGGCTGCATTTTTATCGTGCCCCCCATTCTTCCCAACTGTTCCCCCTAAACCACAAAGGCGGCAGTATGTATGCATACACATGATGCAACCATGATACTTTGTGGTGCTGCCAACGTTATTCCTGCTGTCACATTCCAATGTGACCCATTGAAGTGGATGGGGCTGCAGTGTGGTGGTGTGGGCTTTTAGGGATTAAAACAGGCGGTGACATAAGGGGGTTGATTTACTAAAGCTATAGGGAGCAAAATCTGGTGCAGCTGCGCATGCTAGCCAATCAGCTTCTAACCTCAGCTTGTTCAATCAAGCTTTGAAAATAAAACCTTGAAGCTGATTGGTTTCTGTGTGGAGCTGCACCAAAATATGCACTTTCAAGCTTTAGTAAATTAACCCCAATGTCTCCTCAAAACCTGTCAAACACCCTGTAAAAAGCGATCCACTGTAGATTGATCTTCAGAGGGCCAACACAACTGCAAAGGACCCCCAAGTCTGTGCCCAGAGCTACTGTATGTACTTTTCAAATGATATCCCATTCAGCATTTTAGGCATTTCTTTTAATATTATTGCACAATGCAGGGAGTAGTCTATGAAGAGTTACAAAGTTATATTAAGGCCCCTTTCACACTGCCGCGACTTAAGTCGTGCAATTTTGACAGCATGATTTTGACGCGATTTCAGGGAATGCCTATGCAAACTTGGAGTCTATGGACCTCAACTCGCATGAAAGTCAGATCAAAGTAGTGCAGGGACTACTTTGAAGTCGGTACGACTTGAAGTCGTACATATTTGAATGGTTGTCATTGGAAATCATGGGGAACAACTTGTCATTGAACTCTGCAGTCTAAAGTTGCAGGACAAGTCGCACAAGTGTGAAAGGGGCCTTAAAAGACATATGTACAATAAGATCCATTTGAGCATGTTGCCATTTGTGTCTGATCACTGGTCTGTTAGCAACATAGTTTATTCATCTTCATGTGTAATCAATTGGTTAGTAGTAAAGGGATCACCCATGCAGCTGCGGACCGGGAAATGCCTCACTGCCTATGATTGGCAGTGTACAGTGTTGGCTTCCTAGTGGGAGTGCACAGGTGGGTTGTGACTACGATCCCGAACACCCCTGAGCCCATCGCTATTGGTCAGTAGATCCAGACTTTGCTGCAACACATCTATTATCATGGTTAACTTGCCAAGACTTGATCATGGAGATAAAAGCACATTTCCTTTTTATGAAGTGGCAGTTTAGAGATAATGTTCAGAGAATCCATACTTCTGTTACCTAGCATATGTTGGTATTCTGCATAGTATGCAGGAAGTACACTCTTTATATACCAATGAAATATTTTGTCTGTATCTACAGGTCTAGAGAAGAGTCTGCTGGGAATGTGTGTTGGGTAAGTATGGGTATCATCAGTGTCTCCACCGAAGTTTGATTCATTTGTGGCCTTAATTTTTTTTTTCCTATGTGATTCTAACATCTCAAAGAAAATCCTTCTCAATCACTCGAGAAAAACCGGTTTGTATTGCTACTGATCAGTTATTGGATGATGACATGATTGTAAACCCTTACATATACCCCGTGAAGTGACCAGCCTCAGGTGATACACAGAGATGAAACAAATAAGTTGTACCTATTTATCTACAGTTTTCTCTACATATACAGCTTGTCTGAGCATCAGGAAAAAGGGGCAGAGAACTGAAATTACGCTCTGCAGAGCTCAGTGAGAAGAGCTTTGAGAGCTGAATGGAGGGAAGGGACACACTCCTTTCACACAGCACACAGGAACAGAACTGAGACTGTTAATCACAGGCTGTGTGCTCTAGCTCCTTCCCTTGTCACCTTTTTTTCTATTGGTGTCCGGAAAATGGATTAGAAGTGATTCATGCTGATAGCAAAAGAACAAAGCATCAGACAAAAATGACACTGGGTTGAGACAAATGTACACTATAGAGGGATATGCTTTGTTCATATTTCATGTTTGAGGTTTACAACAACTTTACTTCTTGCCTGCACACTTTTGTTAAAGTGATTGTAAAGGTTCATCTTTTTTTTTTTTTAAATAACAAACATGCCACACTTGTCTCCTCTGTGCAAGGGTTTTGAACAGAGTGACCCTGATCCTCCTCTACTCGGCTCCGCCCACCGGCTCCTGTGTCATTGGATTTGATTGACAGCAGCAGGAGCCAATGGCTGCACTGCAATCAATCTATCCAATGAGGACCCAAGACACCAGCTGGAGCAGGTGTGTTTGTCCCCGGCGTCGGAACAATTGAGCTCAGGTAAATAAATGGGGCTCTGGGGGCTGCTGCAAAAGAGAAGGTTTTTCACATTAATGCATTAATGTGAATCTGCGAGGGTTTACAACCCCTTTATTGCATGCTGTTATCTTATAGTAGTAGTCTTTTTTTCATCAGATGGTTGTCAATTTATTTATAAAGAAATTAGTGTGACATTCGCCTCTAGTTTAGATAACTCAGGAGATTTGCTGATATAAGCCATGAGTCTATAGTCTGTAAAGAATCTGCAGTCCTTGAATGGTCTGGAACATTTGTATACTTTAACAGATATATATAAAAAATATACAGGCATGTGTATAAGCAAGACCATGTAAATGCCAACAAAACTATAAGCACATCAGAAGCAACTCAAACTGACTTTAGAGACAAACCATTTTCCCAAAGATTCTTAATGACCTTAGGCCTTGTTGACACTTGCTCAAAATACTGACGCTTAATAAACTTGCCTATAGCGTTCATGTGAGTTGCTAGTTGAATTTCGCGTGTGCTTTTAACACGCGTTAAAAATGCTCCCGAAATGCCCTATGTACATTTGACATGTCTTTTTTTGGGGGGGCTTCTGTGAACAAGGCGTAACTCGCCGCAATCTCATTGCAATCGTGCTGCAAACACGTGCCAGCTCATTTATGGTGTGTTACCATAGACTTGAATGGAAGGAATTAAGATGCTTCAACTCCTTCCAAACTCCACATGAAGCTTTATTTTTCAACCCAACACGATGCAAACGCTTCATGTTTTGATAATGTGAACAGCACTGTGTGCTGGAAAATCATGAAGATGGCGGCATTCTAAAATAGATAAAATCTAAATTTCTTTATGGAGTATATCCAAATAAAATGACTCACAATTTCACGACAGCCAGTAAACTCGCTACATGCATCAGTAATTACCATACACTGATCGATTAGCCGGTGCCTGCTAAACCAGATGAACTTTGATCAGTCTATGACCAGCTTAAAGTGGTTGTAAAGTCTCCTCAAGGTTTTTGCATTAAGGTAAAAACCTTCTGTGCTGCACGAGCGCAGCAGCGCCAGCCGTTGTTACTCTCCTCATTGGACAGATTGATAGAAGCAGGAGCCATTTGCTCCAGGTGCTGTCAGTCAAAAGCTGGGGAACAGGGCAGAGTCCTGCTGTCTGTTTTAATAGACACAGCAAGGGGACTCGGGAGTGGCTTTCCATGGGGGGCACCTGATGAAGAGGAGGAGCCAGGAGCGCCAGCAGGGGACCCCAGAAGATCAAGTCTGTTCTGTGCAAAACCATTGCACAGAGCAGGAAAGTATAGACGTTTGTTATTTTTATAAAAAAAAAAATCAAAGCTTTACAACCACTTTAGGAAGAAGAAGAAGAAAAGCCAAGGGGTCAGATCAGACAGGGAGCACAGCAGGAAAAAGTACACTAAAAGGGAAAATGGTAAATATCATCCTGGTGGAAGAATGGTCACAGAGAAGGGGAACAGAAAGACAGCAGACAGGTGAATGAAACCACAGGTGTGGTACTGAGAATGTGAGAGAGGGGGAGACACAGGGGCACAAAGAGAAGGGGGGCTTAAATGGTAACTCCACTCTTGTGGGGGAAAAAAAATAGCAAACAAAATAAATAAAGCATATACGTGGGGTCTTCAAAAAGTTTCTGCACTTTTATATATTTAACTACCATATATACTTGAGTAAAAGCCAACCCGAATATAAGCCGAGGCACCTAATTTTACCACAAAAAACTGGGAAAAGAGTTATTGACTCGCGTATAAGCCTAGGGTGGGAAATGCAACAGCCAGAAAACAGGGACAGGGAGCCATTACACAGGTATTGTAGCCATTACACAGGGCCTCATCCATTACACAGGTATTGTAGCCAGAACACAGGTATTGTAGCCAGAACACAGGGACTCAGCTATTACACAGGGATTGTAGCCAGAACAGAGGTATTGTAGCCATTACCACCTGCCCTGGATGGTACTGGCAGGTGGCACTGATTGGCACTGGATGGTACTAGCTGGCACTGGCAGAAGAGATGAGTACAGTAGATTCACAATGCACAGAGAGCGCTGCTTCTAAGAGCCGCTCTGTGCATAAGACTGTGAGCTAATTACACTGGAATGCAAAGAAAGAGCTATCAGATCTTCACTGAGATTGGAGGTGGGCAGCACCGAACAGCTAACACCTGCGCCTCCTGCCCACCTCCCGACATCAAGTTGAAAATCTGACAGCTCTCTTTGCATTCTCTGCTTTCCAGTGTAATTAGGTCACAGTTTCATGCACAGAGCGGCTCTTAGAAGCAGCGCGCTCTGTGCAATGTAAATCTACTCATCTTTTCAGATCACCCACAGAGGCTGTGGGATACTGACTCGAGTATTAGCCAAGATGGGCCTTTTTCAGCACAAAAAATGTTGGTAAACTGGTATGTTTAACCAGTTGCCCGGCCACCCGCCGTAGATTGACGGCGGTAGCATGGCTCTCCTGCTGAACCGCTGTCACCTGACAGCGGCCGCAGGAGTGAGTATTGTGGGGGTGCGCACTCACACGCTAGCGGGGGAGCCAATCAGCGGGAGGAGCAGACTCTGCCGGCCACCCGCAATCACTCTCCGACAGTGACAGAACGGGGATCCATGTATATAAACAAGCGGATCCCCATTCTGACAAGGGAGAGGAGAGTGATTGTATGTTCCCAGTATATGGAAGCAGAAATCTCTCTCCCCCAGTCATCCCAGCTCCCACACAGTTAGAAACACCTCCCAGGGAACACATTTAACCCTTTGATTGCCCCCTAGTTTTAACCCCTTCCCTACCAGTGATATTTATACAGTAATCAGTGGCTATTTAAAGCTCTGATCGCTGTATAAATGTTAGTGGTCCCAAAAAAGTGTCCGATCTGTCCGCCGCAATATTGCAGTCCCGCTAAAAATCGCAGATCGCCGCCATTACTAGTAAAAAAAAAAAAAATGCCATAAATCAATTCTCATAGTTTGTAGACGCTATAACTTTTGCGCAAGCCAATCAATATACGATTATTGCAATTTTTTTTTTACCAAAAGTATGTAGCAGAATATATCAGCCTAAACTGATGAATACATTTGTTTTATTTATTTATATATATATATATATATATATATATATATATATATATATATATATATATATATATATATATATTTATTTTTATTTTTTGGATATGTATTCTAGCAAAAAGTAAAAAAAAATCTTTTTTTCAAAATTGTTGGTCTTATTTTGTTCATAGCACAAAAAATAAAAACCGCAGAGGTGATCAAATGCCACCAAAAGAAAGCTCTATACGTCAATTTTGTTTGGGTACAGCGTCGCACGACCTCGCAATTATCCGTTAAATTGACGCAGTGCCGAATCGCAAAAAGTGCTCTGGTCAGGAAAGGGGTAAATCCTTCCGGGGCTGAAGTGTTTAAAAAAGTGCGCAAACTTTTTGAAGAACCCTTGTACAATTGCGACACAAGTAATATTGTAGTTGCATGTTATTAAAAATTACTTTTTCCTTTTCAATCTGCTGCTCTGTAATTTTATGTATAATGGAATGCAATATGACAACTTGGAGGCATTCTATACACAGAAATCTCATTTCCTGCTTGTGTGATTGGCTTACTGAGTTTCCCAGAAGTCTGTACTGAGATACAAGTCAGATTTTGGGCATCGTCTTCAACAAGAAATTAATTTCTGGTGAGACTTCCAAAGGAAGATCACATCTAAAGGGATTCAGACCATGCCACTTTCCTCATTAGAACCCTAAAGCAGATGATTGAAAATTATAACGTCCCCTACATTCACTTTGAACATGGACACAGACAAACAAACAGCAATTTCTTCAGAATAACAAAAGGTAGGAATCTGCAACAATGTTTGTTAAAATCCTTGCAATGTACATACATCACTCAGAGGGAATTGTTTTTTCCTACCAAAAGTGGAGTTACTCTTAGACCCCTAAAAAGCAAAAACTTAAAGTAGAGACGAGAAAGAGAGGTGCTAGTTGCTGCTTGAGGATATAAAGCTGAAAGTTGGTGAGAATCCTCCAGTACTTCTGACAGGAGATAAGTAGTGCCTGTCTCATTTATATTAGGATTGTTTTCACCTACTAACCAAAGTATTTCCAAATGCAATAGAATAAAAATATTCGAAATATGGATTACATAACAGAAACATATAACTTTTATTTTCTCATTTTGTACATCAGAAGCTGAAGAAATGTCGATGACTATGACTTTTTCAGTAAGAAAGTGCAATAAGATAAGCAGCTAAACAAGCCTGATATTGTTGTTGTCCACTGTTCATTCATTATACTTGGCTTTATTGAAGCTCTAACATATCACATTCTCTTATATGCCTTGGATCCTATGGATAAAAGCTCTCAATGAATGAATGCCAGTCCTTATATCCTCCTGGCTTTTGTGCTCTTCTTGTCCTTTAGTTCAGAAAATATAAATCAGAGTTGTCTGAATAGCATGGGTAATGTGTTTGGAGATGAATGTTGGTGTGATTGATGTGTACAGCATCATGTCATAAAGAAAAAGATTTCATTTGTAGAGGTAGGACAAAGCTGCAATAACCTTTTTACTCAACTAAGGCAGGTGGTATTGTGGAATTACAGTGTGCCAGGGATTTATCGTGAGATTGGAGCTAGCAAGAGAAGCTGTAAAATGTTATAAGGTTCATTGGATATATTTGCTGTGGGAAGGGTGAGTCCGTGTATTAGTTAATAATCCAAATAATAGAAGTATTACTTAATCAACAAAATTACTAGTATAATTGTAATTAATCTGCCCTTTGCAGCCACAAAGTCAGGATAAATGATGACAACCGGATGAAAAAAGAGGCATTGTTACCTACACTATTCAAACATCAGACCGATTTATAAAGGATTCACTGTGCGATTCACAAAGCGAATGTTTGCTGGACATTTGTCCATCTGTACTTTACAGCCTTCAACTATCAAAGAGGATTTGCCATATTAGCTGATCATTTTTAAAGAGGATTCACCCGTCATTATACAATATAATTGAAAGATTCCGAGCACCAAACAAAATTTGCCTATCGACGTCAATGTACAACATAATAGAGACATCCTAAGAGCTAGCAAGGTTCACTGGTTACCTTTTATTTCAAGCAACATTCTCCCATCAGCATGAACGATAATAGAGATTCAAAAAAAAAAAAAAAAAACATGTTTTGTATGTCACGTTAAAAATCAAACCATATTCGCCTATTGCACTACACATAAGGTACCTGCAGATAAATCGCACAGTGAATGCTTTATAAATAGACTGGCTAGTGTGGAAATCAGATGACTACTTGCACATTTCCATCTTCCCTCTAAATCAATGCTACCTGCATTTTGCTGTTGGCTGGCAACATTACCAGTTTGTTGCTTTCCCCTTAGCCTGTCCATGGCACTGTTGTCAGTGTGTTGGCTCGTGACCTAGCTCTGCTGCTCTCTTAGGCCCCATTCACACCTGAGCGTTTTGTAGCTTGAAGCCTGAAGCTACAAAACGCTGGAGGGGAAAAAAATCAATGATTCTCTATGGAGATGGTTCACATCTCCACTCAAAAACGCCTGAAGCCAAAAGCCTGAAAACGCCTGAAGCTCAAACTAGTTCTGGAAGTATTTTTGTAGCTTGATTTGGGCATTTTCCTATTTTTTTACATTGGTGACTTTTTGACCTGTACAAAATCGCGGTAAAAAACACGCCAAAATCGTGGCAAAAATCGCGGTAAAAATCGCAGCAAAATCGCTGTAAAAAACACATGTATTTCTGCCTGAAAACGCGACGCCCAGGTGTGAATGCAGCCTAAGGGTGTCTCCATCAAGGGGATACCTAGATGACCTCTTGCTAAAGAAACAGTTGGTCCAAACTTTGTCAGCCAACATCCTTCAGACAATGCAGACCATGCAGAGGTTTGAATGGATCTTACATCTCCAAAAGTATGTGCTGGACCCGGCCCACCTCTTGGAGTATTTGGGTCTATTTCTGGACATGGTCCAGGGTCTTCCTTCTTCCGGACAACCTCCTGTCCTTAGCTCCCACATTTGGACCCTCGCTATGATGCCCCAATATTTGCTTTTACACAGGGGTCAAGTCCTGGGAAAAAATGTGTGGGACCTCACCCAAGATTCCCGCCCCCACCTCAAAAATAAAAAAGTGTGTGTGTGTATATACACTTTTAACTTGGCTGGCTTACTATTGGATCATTTCCTTTATCCCCTATGATTGTGGTGGTACTCTGCAGCAGGGCTGGACTGGGGAAAAAATTTGGCCATGGACTTCATCCAGACGGGCCCACTTACATTTTGCAAAGACCCCATTCACATTGGGGCGGTTTTCAGGCACTTTAGCGCTAAAAATAGCACCTGTAAAGCACCTGTAAACCGCCCCCCAATCCACCCCAGTGTATACACTGCTCCTAAACCACCCTGCCCATTGAAATGAATGTGCAGCGTGGGTGTTTTAATCCCGTGTTAACCCCTTCTTGGGGGTTAAAAGCGCCCTGCTGCTGCTATAACTGCGGTAAAGTGCCGCTAAAACTAGTGGTGCTTTACCACTACCGCCCACACCACCCCAGTGTGAAAGTGGCCAAACACGCTTAAAAACAGTATATAAACTATACACAATTGCGCAAAAAAAATTGCATGGATTTGGCACAGATGAGAACTGATGTGGCATGGATGAGGCATGATGGGCATGAATGAGGCATAAATGAGCTATGGATGGGGATGGATGAGCCATGGATGTGAATGTGGATGCATGAGCCATGGTTGTGGATGGATGAGCCATGGATGGGTATGGCTGAGCGTGGATGGGGATGGCTGAACATGGATGAGGATGGCTGAATGTGGATGAGGATGGCTGAATGTGGATGAGGATGGCTGAGCTTGGATGGGGATGGCTGAGCTTGGATGGGGATGGCTGAGCGTGGATGGGTATGGATGAGCGTGGATGGGGATGGATGAGCGTGGGTGGGGATGGGTGAGCGTGGCTGGGGATGGATGAGCCGTGGATGAAGGTGGATGAGGGTGGCTGAATGGCAATGGATGTGATGGCTGACCACGGGTGGGGATGGATGGGATGTCTGAGCACGGATGGGGATGGATGGGATGGCTGACCACGGGTGGGGATGGATGGGATGGCTGAGCACAGATGGGGATGGATGGGGATGGATTAGCACGGATGGGATGGATGGGATGGCTGAACACGGATGGGGATGGATGGGGTGGACGCATCCTGCATGGCATTGGCAATGGCATGTCAATCATTATCACTACACACTTTGCTGAACTTACTGGTTCCTTATCAGCGGTACCTGTTGGTTGCAGCAACTCCCTACGCTTCTCCAATCCTGCCTACGGCCGTGAGTGACGTCATGCCGCCGGGACTACAAAGCACCTCAGGGGAAGGCTGGCAGCGCTGAGGGATGGCTGGTGCTTGTTGCTGGGTGCAGGAGTGCACTCGACACATTGTCACAATCACAGACTAATGCAGAGAGAGAGAGAGACGACTATAGTACACCTAGTAGCGCCAGCTACTGCTAGTGTGTACTGTGTGAAGTACTGCCGGGACTTCACCTGTGCCCCCCTCCTCAGCAAATTGTACGGTTTAGCCCAGGGCACCCACCTCTTCCTTGTACCGGCCCGGATGTTTTTATGGATGGACAGTACAGCGGTGCTCAAAGTAATGGCTGCGTGGCTTGCCCAGTCATTACTTTGATAGGCTGTCTGTCACTGAAACCGGCCCACTGAGCCATCGGCCCACCGGGAAACTCCCGGTAGTCCCGATGGCCAGTACATGCCTGCTCTGCGGGGAGGATTTTATCTGCTCAGTTTGGTGGACACCCTAGCCTGGATGAGCACAAGGAGCTGGATATTGAATTACTTGCGCTACTTTACTGTGGATCTGGTAAGGAGATAAGCTGTACGCGGTGGTGTCGTATGCTTCCGATTCACACTGAAGTTGGTGCTGGGATCTCTACCTTTCCCCTTATACATGAGGGTCTGATGGTAGCTTCTTTCGAGACTGTAACATCAGCCCATATTTTTCCCCAGACCATTTCAGCTCAATATTCTGGCTACATGAGACAAGCAGCCTCTGGAGCATCCTATTTGCCTGATCGTAAAAACCATGCTTGCCCTACCATGGCGGATTTCTAGGGTTGCCACCTCATCCCTTTAAAACTGAACACATATGAATTACACAGGTTCTGAGGCCAATTTAAGGCAGATTAGGAATCAAGTGAGTTTAATTACCACCTTAAAACCGAAAACATATGAATTACACAGGTTCTGTGGCTGATTAAGTCTAGGTTCACACCTATGCGCCCAACGCTTTCTGCGTTTTTTTTACCCCATTTTTTTAACAGCGATTTTGCCGCATTTTTTTTTTTTGGGGAGGGGGGATTAGTTGCCAGGCAGATTTAAAAATGCAAATCACGGTAAAATTGCGGTAAAAACGCATGAAAAAAACACTTGGTTTTCTGGTGCAGCTCCATTGAAGTCTATTGCATGCAAAACGCAAACTGCAGTGAGAAAAAAGTTCCCGACCCTTCCCAAAAAAACGCAATGCCGCAAAATGCACAGATGTGAGCTACGTCCATAGGAAACCATGTTCGATGGACTGTAGTGCGTTTCTGCAAACTACAAATCACTGTAAAAATAACGCATAGGGGTGAACCTAGGGTAAGGGGCAACCATATGGATTGGCAAAGTCCTTTCTCTGGATATCTTGGAAGTTGGACACCAGCCTATCAGGTAGGGGTGGAGTCCTAGATACCCACTTGGTGCATAGGACTTGGTCATCGGCCAGAGCCTGGCTTCTAATCAAAATACTGAAGAGTGATTTGATTATCTGAAATGCTGTACTACTCGACCAGGGTTCAGTCTGACAGTGCCAAGGCCAAGATGATGGCCTAAAACAACCATCAGGAGGCACCAAAATTCACCTGCTTCTCAGCTGTTTAAGCCCAGGTCTGTCTGGGGCCTGTCAGATTCAGCCATCAGCTCCTAAAAACTAAAAAACCAACCTTCTGCAAAGTCAACCTCGCCCTCTATGTATAAAGAATATCTGGTATGAAACTTTATGCAACTCTTCAAAGATGATCAGGAGTCCATACCATAGGGCAGGTTGATGATCTATTGATATAATGAGACAGTGTTATGTGGCAGCTCAGTGTCGTAAATGTAGAAGAGGAAATTTCTTCCCTACCCTACCTTTAAAGCAGAAAAAAAACCCAATAAACCCTTAAAGCAGAAATAAACCCAACCCCATGAACAGTTTCAAAAAAGTTACACTTCCGGCGGGTGCCGGGAATGTAACTGTCACGCTGGTTGTGCTCTCAACCAAACTGTCAAACTATCCAATGGCTGGTGTCATAGCTGATCACATGTGCAGCATCATGGCAGTTGAAGATTAAACAGGTCAAGATGGCAGCTTACTTGGGTGAAAACGATAGGAGAGTTTACTTTCACTTTAAGCTGGTCATACACGGTTAGAAAATTGTTTGAAAAAATAATCAGATTTCTAAATATCTGTTGAACGTGCATGCCATTATTGTATCAATAGATGTTGCCCAATTATAGACATATTATTGATCGATAACAACATAAATGGTAAATTTTTCTATAAAACAATTCCACGATCCAGGATTACATGTTAACATGTGCTGTCGATTTGTTTGACTTGTTTTTGAACGATTCCATTACTGATGTTTCGATGCAAAAAAAATATGACTTATTGGTTTGTTTTTTTGGCATAAAAATTTGTATTTCGAAAATTGAAATTAGCCCACTAACGTTTCGAAAATGTCGAATGATCGAGCTTATCAAACGCTTTTTTTTTTTTTTGAACAATTTTCTAATTGTGTATGGCCAGCATTGCTCTGCCCTACCCATCCATGCCAGGCATTTAGCCCCCGTTCACATCGGCACGAGTTGACATGCAATTTGACAGGTCAAATCTCATGTCAAATTGGAGCCTATTGCCGGCAATAGTAGCATCCCAATCGAATTTGCGGCGCCGCTCTGATTTCCAAAAGTAGTTCCTGCACTATTCTTGGTGACTTCGGGGGGCGATTTCAATAGACATCTGTGCATGAATCCGCACAGATGTCCTTCAAGTCAGTCAGACTGCAATGCGGCTTTGAAATTGTGCGAGTTCAGATGAATGAGGTCTTAGGCTGGGTTCACATATAGGCAAAGTGGATGCGTTTTTAACTGCTTCCAGTTCACATAATATGTGAATGTGAACAGTTTTCAATGTAGCCGGTTCACACGTCTGGGGAGGCTGTGATGCAGTTTTAAAAAGGGTCCTGTTCAGGTGTGAATTCAGGTAAAAATTTGCACCTGAACTAGTGAACACAAACGTTCTGGACTTAAACCCACAGCTGAACATGAGTGAACCCAGCCTTATCCCTCATTCATACTGAGGTCGGGTTTGAAATGATGCAAGTTCAGCTGAATTTGCACAATTTCAAAGCCGCATTGCAGTTAGAGTTGCCACCTGTTCAGGATTGACCCGGACAGTTTGGGTTTGGAATCATGTGTCCG
Organism: Glandirana rugosa; assembly: GCA_018402905.1. Classification (NCBI taxonomy): domain Eukaryota; kingdom Metazoa; phylum Chordata; class Amphibia; order Anura; family Ranidae; genus Glandirana; species Glandirana rugosa. The sequence goes on from BLSH010490079.1 coordinate 2,114,906, forward strand.
GGTTTCAGACTGCCTGAAGCAGGGACACATTATTCAGACTAGACTATGGCTTCCCATCAGGGTTGCTGGCTGCAGTTGTTTAAGCTGAGAGTGTCTGTTACACTCTTTCAGACTGCCAAAGCCAGCACTAAGGCACTGTGCCTCAGAAAAGGAAGGTGGGGTTGGAAATTTGAAGTCCAGCAGCCTCAGAGACATCTGGATGAGAGGTGCTGACTGCCAATGGGTGAGTGAGCTCACCATCCAACCCTGTATGTGACTGAAGTCCCCCTCCTCCCCCCTTCTCTCTCCTACCTCTGAGTGAGTACACTAAGGTAAATCGGGGTACTCAGAATACCCCTTACATCAGAATTCCCCTTTACACCAGAGACCACAGTGTTCCTCCTTACATCAGAGTCCTCTCCGTACATCAGAGTTCTCCGTGCCCCCCCCCCTTAAATCAGGGTTCCCAGAGCATCCCTTTTATTAGTCTCCAGAGTTCTCCCTTACATTAGAGTCTGCAGAGCCCCCCCCCCCCTACAGTTCAAGGGAACTCTGCGAGTTCAGATGTAAAAGGGGAACTCTGTGGATTTGGATGTAATAGGGGAACTCTGTGGACACTGATGTAAAGGGGGACCCTTGTTATTAACTTCATATGATTTGGAAATGTTATTTAATAGCAAAATGTATGTATAGTTTAAACTATAAAAAAAAAAAAAAAATTACTTTGCGTCGCTAAAGTGTTTGGGTTTGACAGGAACTTTTTTTGGGAGAGGGTGCAACACTGCAAAGTCGGGGTCGCACAGATTTTGGAAGGTGCCATTTTTGGCAATAGGCTCCGACTGACACGTCAAATCGGCCCAGTGTGAACGGGGGGGGCTAACTGCTTAAACCTTCTTGGGAGCTGATCAGCCAGGTTGGGCTTCTCCTGTATAACCATTATTAGAAGTAGGTGTCAGATGTCTGTAAAGATCTCCATTCTCCGTAAGTGAAAGCATGCTCATCACTTGATGGGTACATGCATATTCGTGTCACCGTCTTTTGTTACTATGAACACTCAGCAGCCATATCTTGGATGACTCAGTAGCCAGATTGTCAACACCTTTTAGGTATTATTTCTTACAGCTAAAAAGAGACTTTAATACGTTAGTGATCTGTCATTCTGAAGATCTTTCAGCCTCTGTGTGTCTCTTTACATTATTTCTATATGTGTGTGTTTGTGTATTGTATATAGAGAGATAGACACACACCTGTGTGTATGTGTATATATATATATATACCATTCTATACATAATGCACTCTCCTGCACAATATAAACATGTGATACGATACAAATAAGCAGCAAAAAGTAAATGGTAATTGCCAGTTGGAGGCATCAGTTGTGTAAAAAGATTGCTTCCAGTGACTGGCATAGAAAAACTACACAAAGAATTTCTCAATCTGTATAAGCTGCGGTAAGGTAATAGGATTTTACACTCATTATTTTTTTTTCTGTTATTCACAATAGTCAGCGATACATGAAAAGAGAAATATTTTCTTTAATGAGGACATTATGTTCAAAAAGTGTCAGACAGCAGATCTATCAGGAGTTAGCAGGCTTGCAGCAATCAGAAGGTATCGCTTGTTGGAGAAAAAAAGAAATCTGCAACCTGTACTTATCAGCTCTAACCAGTAAAAGCTGGGGAGAAGGATTATACACACTATTTATTTCACAGTGCTCGGCCAAGTGTGAAAAGTGAAATATGTCTGCTGGTGTGTTTTATGAAAACAAGCAGCAGATGCTTTAGGAATTAGCGACTTTGTCTTTTTCACAGACTTGCACCTGCTGGCAAACCGAGAAAAAATAAAAAGCACATCTAATCAGTAATTGTCATCAATAACAGTAGATAATAGGATTATAGGCGTGTGCCGTTAACTGTGTTGTGAAGTTGTCTGACACCACGTGTTTGGTAACTTTGTGGTTTTAATCATTATTTCCTACCCTCTTGTGTCTTGTTAATGGGATGAGGGAAAGATCTCCCCTTCCATAGGAAACAATATATTAAAGCTGTGTTTCAGTATGGGTTCCCCCACCTCCACAAAAAATCTAACCACCCTCTATAGCTATTTGCTGCAGCAATTGCTTTTAAATCCAGACAGTATACATATCAGGGCGCTGGACTAAGGATTCCAATGGGGGGGGTGATTTTTTTTTTTTTTAAGCACACCTGATTACAGGCAGAGGCTCTAATAGGCTTCAAAAAAAGGTGGGCTCGGGGCACAGAGCACTGCACCACAATCCGACCCAGTTCTGTGGCGATAGCAAATGAATTTTCGCTATGTTTCACACTAAAGTTCCTCCCCGCCAATCGGGAGGCAGATCTTGAGACTCGTTTCCCGATTGGCCAAAGCGTTAGGCGATCCTATTCGATGCTTAGTGCTTTGGAGGAAGAGACAGAGAGAAGACACACGGCCGCAGGAGGAGCGGACACTGGACACAACCGCTGCCCACACCACGAGAGTGGAGAAGAAGACACCAGAGGTAAGGACAGCCCGCCAGCCCTAGATCGGGTATGTACCGTGACGCGGGCTTCCGGGAGGGAGTGAGAAGGATGTGGTGGTGTCACGCCGCGGTCCGCCTGGGGGGGGGGGTTGCCATCAGTGACGCGCCACGGTCTGCAGGGGGGTTGCTGCCAGTGCTGAGTCAGGGGGGGTTTGCGCAGGGGGGTGATCGAGCTGTCAGTGCCACGCCGCCCGGGGGGGGTTGCTTGTTTGCCGCCCCCCCCCCTCCAAAGGAAAAACCCACCAGCTGCCTCTGAATTGAGATCTAAATACTGCCCTGAATCCATAGTCCCATGGAGCACTTGGTCTCAAGTCCTCTCTCTTGCTGCAGAGTGGGTGGACCTTCCTTCGGTTGTCCACATCTCTGCCTGATGACGGAAACATTTACCATTGGCTGCCCATTGGTGGCGTTCTCACAGGTCCTGAAGACTCCAGGAGCAGTATAATGGCATTATGAAGAAAGGTGGCAACAAGACCAATTGGTCAGGGACCTGGACTGCAGCATTGGATCACGTGAAGAGGCATTGGAGAGGGAAATGTGATGGTGAAGTTAGATAAGAAAGAAATGGCTTTGATGGCATTTTACAAAGAAAAATTGTAAGGGGAGAGATCCACAGTTGGGCTTTAACCCTTTTGCTGCCAGGGCTGATGTTGTATTTTTTTGCCCCCAAGTTTAAAAATCATTTTAGGCCTGAATGTTCTGTAAAACCTGAAAACATTATATTGTTTCTGAAAGCAGACACCATAGAAAATAAAATAATGGTAGTTCTAATTTTCTCCATCACATATTAGTGAAACAGTTTATGAAACACAAAATTTCAGTACACTAAAGCCTAAAAAACGTGTGATGTCTCTCCTGTCCTCTGGTGAAACGAATGCCGTGCAGATCGCACTGCATTAGATTCTTATAGCAGGTTGTATACCCCGCTTTGTGATTTTTACCTACAGGTTAGCCTATAATAAGGCTTACCTGTAAGTAAAATAAATATCTCCTAAACCTGTACTGTTGACGTCGGTACGCTGACGTCGGCGGCGCATGCGGATTGTTCAGGACTCCCGCAGCTCCAGCCACTCACAGCACCAACATGTCAGCCTTCTCGGTGGGGGGGGGGGGGGCGGCGCGGGGGTTTCGTTCTAAAGTAATTATTTCAGCATACTAGCTCATTATGCCTTTTGCCTTACAGGTTTTTTTTTTCAGAGCATACAACTGCTTTAAAAGTGACACGGGGACCCAGAAGTGACATTTTGTAAGTCTCTTCCAGGTCAGTAAGAGGAAGGGGAGATCAGTCTCCCACTTGTCTACCTAATGGTACCCACCATGCTGATCCTTGCTGCACGAATGGGTGTGTGAAACCCAGAAAACATGGTGGGGGTCGGCCGTTATCTAAATGTGTGGAAGCGATCCGCAAGCTGCAGAGACGTTGGATCAATTCCATCTGGCAGCCTGCTACAGTCAGCTCGTCAAATTTACTCACACGCCAAGCTGTTTTAAAACCCCCTTGCTGCCACCGATGTATGGCATTCACCGGTGGCAGTAAAAGGGTAAAGGAAGTTTATGATCACAGCACACACTTTCTTTTTATAACATCAGCATAGTAATAGCAATACAAACAATAGATATATTTGACCATCCAATATAAGCTTACTTGAAAAATGCCCTTTCATGGGGACTATGTATCCCATGGTACTTTGGACTATGCATCCCATGGCACTTTGGACTGTGTATCTCATGGTACCTTGCTGCCTGCAGGCAGTGATTCTTGTACTGACCTCCTTTTGGTACCTCTGTAGTTCAGAATGCAGGCTCTGTGAAATGTGTGACACATCAATGCCTACTTACAGGGCATAGTGGATATACATCACAGAATTCAAGGAAGTAAATACATTGAGATCGTCACGAAGTTACATATAGTTACATAGTTGGTCAGGTTGAAAAAAGACACAAGTCCAACTAGTTCAACCAAAAAAAAAAAATAGAAAAATGATATATAACCATACAATCCCATATACAATCATTCACCCACAGTTGATCAAGAGGAAGGCAAAAAACCCCAGCAAAGCATGATCCAATTTGCTATAGCGGGGGAAAAAAAATCCTTCCTGATCCACCGAGAGACAATCGGATTCACCTTGGATCAACTTTACCTAAAAATGTTAGTACCCAGTTAGATTATTGAATCCTGCCCCTTTTTTAAAGCAATCTACCGTGCTGGTCAAAACTACCTCTGGGGGGAGTCTATTCCACATTTTCACAGCACCAACTGTGAAGAAGCCTTTCCATATTTGGAGATGAAATCTTTTTTCCTCTAGACTTAGAGTGCCCCCTTGTTCTTTGTGATGACCTTAAAGTGATTAACTCAACACCAAGTTCACTATATGGACCACTTATGTATTTGCACATGTTGATCATATCTCGCCTTAATCTCATCTTCTCAAGAGAGAATAAATTCAGTTCCTCTAATCCAGTGGTTCTCAACTCCTGTCCCCGGGACCCACCAACAGGCCAGATTTTAAGTATTACCTTGGGGAGATGCAGACTAGAATACTGCAATCACTGAGCAGCAAATTATATCACCTGTGATGTATTTCAGTTATCCTGCAAACCTGGCCTGTTAGTGGGTCCCGAGGACAGGAGTTGGGAACCACTGCTCTAATCTTTCCTCATAGCTGAGCTCCTCCATGCCTCTTATCTTGGTTGCCCTTCTCTGCACTTTCTCCAGTTCCCCGATATCCTTTTTAAAAACTGGTGCCCAAAACTGAACTGCATATTCCAGATGAGGTGTTACTAATGATTTGTACAGGGGCAAAATTATGTCTCTATCTCTGGAGTTCATGCCTCTCTTAATACAAGAAAGGATTTTGCTTGCTTTGGAAACCGCAACTTGGCATTGCATGCCATTATTAAGCTTATGATCTACCAAAACCCCCAGATCCTTCTCCACTATGGACTCCCCCCAGTTGTACTCCCCCTAGTATGTACGACGCATGCACATTCTTAGCCCCCAAATGCATAACCTTACATTTATCTATATTAAACCTCATTTTCCACATAGTTGTCCAATTAGACAGTGCATTGAGGCCTGCTTGTAAGTTGGAGACATCCTGTCAGGCTGCATTCACACCTGGGAGTAGCGTTTTCAGGCAGAAATACACACGTTTATTGCTGCGATTTTGTACAGGTCAAAAGGTCACCAATGTAAAAAGTAGAAAAACGCCCAAATCAATCTACAGCAATACCTCCAGAACTTTTTTGAGCTTCAAGCATTTTTGAGTGGAGATGTGAACAGACTCCATAGAGAATCATTGATTTTTTTTTTCCCCTCCAGCGTTTTGTAGCTTCAGGCTTCAAGCTACAAAACGCTCAGGTGTGAATGGGGCCTTAGGACGTTATTCCACTCCATAGCTTGGTGTTATCTGCAAACACTGAAATGGTACTTTTAATCCCAGACCCTATAGCATTTATAAATATATTGAAAAGTAAGGGTCCCAACACTGAACCTTGGGGTACACCACTGATAACCTTAGACCATTCAGAATAAGAATCATTAGCCACTATTCTCTGAATTTGGTGTTTTAGCCAGTTTTCTATCCATTTACAAACTGATCTTTCCAAGCCTGTAGACTTTACCTTACACACAAGTAAGTTTACAAAGTCAGGATCATAGGACTAGGCTAGAAATATATGTGTGAATCTATATATGATTTAAAATGTTCATAGATAAGCTTTAACAGGTAATGTGCCTTTGGGTATGTAAGTACGTATTTCTTGTTCTGTATCAAGGCTTTTAAATACGAGATGGATAGAAAAAGCAGCAAATGTCAGATTAATGTACAAGTACTGCATAAAAATACAGTAATTATCTCTTATTCCTGCCATATGGATCTTTAAAAATGATTGAAGTATACCTAGCAGGGTTATAGTTTGCCCCGTCATTGTCAGTATGTCCTGAATACCTTGGTATGCAAGTGAAATCTTGGAATTGATATAATGAATAATATTATTATTATTTATAAACTACATATAGCTTACAGTATATAATATTTATGCAATAGTGCTGCTTTAAAGAAGTAGTTTTGACTGCTGCTTCCCAGTGAGCTAGCAGACCTCAAAAGACAACTGATAAAGAAAAACCGAAAGCATCTGATTGATGATTGGCTGACCAATCACCCATGTGCCCTATTTAGTTTGGAAGCCATGTTTTTATAAAATTCCATCATATTTACTTTTGATGCCATGTCCGATGTATTGGAAGTACTGATTGTGACATTCAAGCACAGAATTGCTATTAGTTGCCCTTCAGGCCATCAGCAGCACATGCAAGGAGTCCAAAGAATGAGAGAAAGCATAAAAAAAAAAAAAATGGCGGACACTAATCAGATTAACATTCGATTACAGATGCTTTTTTCATCTTGTTTGTTGATCTCAGAAAAGACAGGTAGAATAAGGGACATAGGAGAATAAGAAAGGAGGGAAGGCGAGAGAGCCCTTATGGTGTAGTGTTGTAGAAGAATGATGAAACGTAAATCGTTGATCTTGAAAAAAAAAAAAGTGTAGGCAACCTGGGGTAAGGGCTTGTGGAGAATGTCTCCACACATGTTCTTTTGGTGGCTGTGCTCTCAATGCTGGGGGAGGCCCAGTCCTAGTTCTACTCAGGAGACATCATGGCTTAGTGATGTGCTGGGGGAGGCCCAGTCCTAGTTCTACTCAGGAGATGTCATGGCTTAGTGATGTGCTTTGGGGGGCCCAGTCCTAGTTCTACTCAGGAGATGTAATGGCTTAGTGATGTGGGTAACAACAAACATTCTTAAGAACTAAATTGCCTAAGCGTAGGGTTCCTTTTAATTTTAGAAAAAACAATTCAACTGGATCTCCCTGGACAATCACTATAGGGCAGGGGTCTCAAACTGGAGAGCCTCCAACTGTTGAGAAACTACAAGTCTCATCATGCCTCTTCCAGTGGGAGTCATGCATGTAATTGTCAGCCTTGCATTGCCTCATGGGACTTGAAGTTTCGCAACAGCTGGAGTTTTGAGAGTGTGAGAGCCCTACTATAGGGTCTCTTGTATCACCTATTGGCAGGTGATGCTATAACTCCATCCCTGTCATAGTCTATGTTATTTCTCTTGTTTTACTCCTTATTTATTATATCTATTCACATGCATCTATTAAAACCCAATTACTAATTGTCTTTCTGTAATCCTGTATCACAAAGGCACTGAATAGCAATGTTAAATTGTTATTAATGTTAGAACTATAGGCAAAACTTTTTTCATTTTTTTTTTTTGGATAGAGCAAGGGAAGGTTATAAGGCCTGTCAGATTTTTTTTTTTTTTGCCATCTGTGTTTTATTGTGGAGATTTTTCACTTCACTTCCTGTCCCATAACCAAACAAGAAGTGAAAGGAAATCCCTGTAAATTTAGAACCCCCAGGTCACCAGAACTAGTGCCCCCATTCGAAGATTTCCCCTCTATTGCTTTTCCAGGGACAACCCAAGATGTGGGGTTTTCTTGTGTGACAAGACTCACTTTGGACGGGGGGCCCGTGGAACCCAGAATCCGTTGGAGAGGTTGGGAAACCCTTGTCTCTCAGCTCACCAGGCCCCTCTTATGTCTAAGTCACCCTGTGTCTTTTAGGGGCACAGGGTGACCAAGAAATTGGACAGCTATTTAATGAACTCTGAGAACGTAAGTTGGATTACTGCAGATGGGACAGTAATATTTATCAACAATATCCCTCTAGAAATCTATGATACATTAATTCCACTGTATCGGAATGATGGAACATTGTATGACCTGTGTAGATTGTTGCCATGACGTCTCCATGCCCTGATTACTCAAAGCATTGCTTAAATGTGAATTCAATGGACTTCAATAGAGGAGACTGTATGCTGACGGAAGTACTCAAGCGGAGTGGGTCGGTTCCGTTACATTGGTGGCAAACGGTGGGATGCTTTCTGCAGTCTGGGACATCCAAACCTCCACCTGGATCCAAGGTCCAGATAGCAGGAGAGGAGTGGTACAGATACCAGCCGCCATGGAAGAGAAATTTTGAAGGAGGTTGCAAGAGATGCAGATACAGCACAAAGGACCAGTATCAGAGCAGGTCCTGCTGGGATGGTATGATTCTGTCCGCTTGGAACTCTGGAAGGCAGCGCTAGCCCTTGAGCAGCGACGCAAGGGGAAAATTCTCTCCTCCTTCCAGGAAAGGTACTGGTCGCAGTACGAAGTGCGAATGGTGTTTTTGGGGAGACAACCACACAAGGAATGGAAAGCTGAATTATGCAGGCTGGTCCATGTGGAGATGTGGTTGGATGAGAGCTACAGAGCCCTCCGCTGGTATGTAACCCAAGTGTGCCTGTGGACAGCGTATGACACCCCAACAGAAGGCTTTGGCTATGGCGGCCTGGGGCTGTTATTGGAGAGGCTGTCTGAGGACCCTGACTTTGGGAGTGATTTGGAGTGGCGTTTGGAGGAAATCCTGGAATACAGAGAAAGGATGCTGAATGTCTCGAAGTTCTCTGGGCACATGAAGATTTGGATTTTCTGGCCAATCATGAATGGGAGCTGGAGATTGCCTACAGACGGCTGCTAGATTCTGCTCAGCATCAGGCCTGGGTTCCCTTTGCCTGGGATTATCCAGAAGTACCAGCCGACTGTCCTGAAATCTCGACTGAAGTGTCAGCAAGGTGGAACAGTAACAGCGTGCTTTGCCCACCTGCACCCACAGCTATGGATGCGGAGGTCTTATGGCGAATGCAGCTAGTGTTGACTGACCTTGACGATCCTGTTTCTGTACACGACGATGGAGTAATGCATCTCTTCAGCCTCCGGATGAGGATACGGGAGATGGAGCTGTCGGCTCATCTCTCCAGCCACAGATTACAGAATGTATAGACTTTTCTGTAAAGGAGGAACCACCTAGTGAACCCCCAGCAAAAGTGCTGGCCGCAGGACAGAGTACTGCAGACCCCTGCTCCACACCCGTGGCAGTTTTGTAGGCCGAGGTGAGAAGGTGGTGGTTCCTCTTCACCAGTGGATTTCAGAGATGCGGGGAGGGGAAGCAGCCATTCCCCCTCCCCAACAAGGATTTCTGCGCCTGGGAGACAGTACCAAAGGAAGGGCGTCCCAGGAGCAGACGGCGCCCCAGAATGATTGTCCGGTTGACAGCATTTCAGCTGGTTTGGTGCAGAGGGTCGAAGACCTCTGCCCCACAACTGCAGCAGTTCTGGAGGCCCAGGGTGAGGTGGCTGTCATTCCTGAGCAGCAGATCAGGATCCAGGGAGAGAATGCAGTCGGCACCTCACAACTGCAGCTTGATCTGGTGTCGGTGGATGGGCCTGCGGTCTCCACTAAGAGAAACCCAGCAGAAGTGCTGGCAACAGGGCAGAGTGCTACCAACCTCTGGCTAGTACCAGCAACAACTGTGGAGTTCCAGGGAGCTGTGGCAGCAGCCGGCCGCCCTCCCCAACAGTTAGCCAGAGCTGATGATGTGGGGTCCCCAGCAGAAGCGCTGGCAACAGGGCAGAGTGCTGCTGGCCCCTGCTCTCAACTGACAAGATGCGGTATCCATCTGTATACTCCAGGGATGCTAGGCAGTCAGCTCAGATCCCCAACAGCATGATGAAGTGACCCCAGCCACCCTGTCTTCTTTCCAGTGGCTGACTGGACTCTCGGGAGAAGGGCTAGTCTGCACTTCTTCCCAGCGGCGGGTATGTTCTCCAAGAGAGGCAGAGGTTGGCTGGGTGAGTAATACTTTGTTTGGGACAATTTGTTTGGGGTACTCTGTGGGTATAAATATTGGGGGACTGGAGCTACCAACTAACTTCCGAGTCAACCCATCTGGGGTCTCCTCTTGTGTTAGTCTTCTGCTGAAAGGGGAGAGATGTGACAAGACTCACTTTGGGTGGGGAGCCCGTGGAACCCAGAATCCGTTGGAGAGGTTGGGAAACCCTTGTCTCAGCTCACCAGGCCCCTCTTATGTCTAAGTCACCCTGTGTCTTTTAGGGGCACAGGGTGACCAAGAAATTGAACAGCTATTTAATGGACTCTGGGAATGTAAGTTGGATTACTACAGACGGGACAGTAATATTTATCAACAATATCCCTCAAAATCTATGCTACATTAATTCCACTGTATCAGAATGATGGAACATTGTATGAGCTGTGAAGACTGTTGCCATGCTGTCTCCACACCCTGATTAATCAAAGCATTGTTTAAATGTGGATTCCATGGACTTCAATAGAGGAGACAGTCCTTTTGCTAATTAGTTCTTGTATTATTTGAAGGTTTGCTGTGTTTATGCTTATGATAATGTGTCCTGTGTGCAGTTTGTATTGTTAGGATAAGACGATCAGGAGGGGAGGGAGAAAAGTCCCCCTATGGTGTGTATATATGCTGTGTTCTTGCCCAATAAATAAATTCCATGTTTACGATATATGGGCTGTAAACCTGATATGTGATGTCCAGACTGGAGGAGGCTGTATGCTGACGGAAGTACTCAAGCGGAGCGGGTCGGTTCCGTTACATCTTGTACTTTTACTTTCAATGATAATGGTATATAGGACAAATACAAAGACAAATAGAGATGGTGAATCCCCTTTAACAGGGGCACAGACAGCAATAAGGACTGGCAGGGGCTCTTAAGAAAAAGCTTTGCCCTTAGTTATACTTTAACCTGTTAAGGACCGCCCCCACGGAGATGTACTGTGGCAGGGCGGCCCTCCTGCGTGAAATCACGTACCTGTACGAGATTTCATGCATGGGGTCTGGAGCGTGCGACACCAGCGACCCGCTCCCACTGTGATTGGACACTGGGAGCTAATCACGGACACGCCAGTCGTTCTCAGGAGCGGCAGAACGGTGGCCTGCCTAATGTGAACAAGGCAAACCGCCATTCTGTGAGAGGGGAAGATAGAGATTGCGTGTTCCTGCCCAGCAGGAACACGGATCTCTGTCTTCCCCCAGTCAAAGCATCCCCCACACAGTTAGAAAGCACTCCCTAGGAGCTCATTTAACCCTTTGATCGCCCCCTGATGTTAACCCCTTCCCTGCCAGTGTCATTTGTAGTGACAGTGCATTTTTTTAGCACTGATCATGGATTTGTGTCACTGGTCCCCAAAAAGTGTCACTTTGTGCAGGGGCAGCCCGTCCATTAAGGGCGCACGGGCGCCGCCCCTTCTGTCCTTTTCACCCCCTCTATGCTATGGATAGATTCATGCATAGCATGAATCTATCCATGGCCGGCCCTGACCACCCCCTATTCATGCAGCCAGCCCCTTTGAGGCGCCGGCCGCATGAAATACCGCAGCAGGGCTCTAATAGGTTTCAAAATAGTGTGGCGAAGAGCGTGCCACCACGAGCCCTTAGAAAGGCAAATGAACATTTACCTTTCTAAAACCAAACTGCTCTCCGCCAATCAGGAAGCGCCAGCATGTTACCGGTTTCCCGATAGGCGGAGAAGAGAGGCGATCCTATTGGATGCCTTTCGCAGAGGAGGAGGATGCACGGCCGAACCAAGCCGCTCGCTGCCTGCCCGCTGCCCACGCGCTCCTAGATGGGGTACGTGCGGGTACCCCTCTGGTCATACCATATACCCCTCTGGTAATGCTGTACATACTCCTTTGGTGATGCTGTATATACCCCTCTGGTGATGCTATATCTACCCCTCTGATGCTGTATATACTCCTCTGGTGATGCTGTGTATACCCCTATCTGTTGATGATGTATATACCCCTATGTGGCAATGCTGTATACCCTATCTAGTGATACCGGGCTGTATAGTCCTGACACAATAGGCGGAATCTATAAGGGGAGGGGCTTATGGGATGTGGGAGGGGTCAAAAAGGAAAGGCTGGGTCTGCCCCCCCCCATCCTAAAATTTTTACCAGCCGTCACTGACTTGGTGTCAGATTTGTCCGCCACAATATTGCAGTCCTGTTAAAAATCGCTGATCGCCATCATTAGTAAAAAAGAAAAAAAAATCAATAAATATATCCCATAGTTTGTAGACGCTATAACTTATGCGCAAGCCAATCAATATACGATTGCGTTTTTTTTTAACCAAAAATTATGTAGCATAAATTTTGGCCTAAATTGATGATTTTTTTATTGAGTATGTTTTATAGCATAAAGTAAAAAATATTGTTTTTTAGTTTCTAACGCAAAAAATAAAAACTGCAGATCAAATACCACCAAAAGAAAGCTCTATTTGCGGGGAAAAAAACTCAATTTTATTTGGGTACAGTGTCGCACAACCGCACAATTGTCAGTTAAAGTAATGCAGTGCTGTATTGCAAAAACTGGCCTGGTCATGAAGGGGGTAAAACCTTCCAGGGCTGAAGTGGTTAAGCTTTCTTTCTTATTGTGTGTGATTTTATTTATTTCCATTTCCCTAGGTGCACCCCTATGGCTCTCCCTGCATGGAGGTGTTCTGGGGGATGACGTATTACCACCTTGTGGGCCCTCTCTCCATCAAGAGGCCCTTGATGAGGTTGCCCCAGCATATCTTTCATAAATACCACTCAGCATAATTTAAAATAAATAAATAATAAAAAAAGACTCCAGCATAAGCTTAACCACTTCAGCCCCGGAAGGATTTCCAGCTTTAGGACCGGAGCCCTTTTTGCGATTCGGCGCTGCGTCGCTTTAACTGACAATTGCGCGGTCGTGCGACGTTGTACCCAAATGAAATTTGCGTCCTTTTTTTCCCACAAATAGAGCTTTCTTTTGGTGGTATTTTATCACCACTGCGTCATTTCTGATCGCCGCTATAAACAAAAGAAGAGCGACAATTTTGCAAAAAAACCCAAATTTCTTACTTTTTCCAAAAATACAAATCCAAAAAAAAATATAAAAAAACATTTTTTTCACCATTTTTGGCCGATTTATATTCTTCCTCATATTTGCGATAAAAAAAAATTGCAATCGGCGTTTATTGATTGGTTTGCGCAAAAGTGGTCGCGTTTACGGATGATGAGAATTCATTTTTGGGGTTTTTAATTTTTTTATTTTTTACTAATAATGGCGGCGATCTGCGATTTTTTTGCGGTACTGCGATATTTCAGCGGACATGTCGGACCATTTTGACACTTTTTTGGGACCATTGGCATTTATGCAGCGATCAGTGCTATAAAAATGCACTGATTACTGTGTAAATGTCATTGGCAGTGAAGGGGTTAACCTGCAGGGGGCGCTCTAAGGGTTAACAGTGTTCCCTGGGCGTGTTCTAACTGTATGGGGGACTGCCTATCTGGGGAAGGGAAGTGGTCACAGCCTTCCCCCTCACACAGAGCGGAGGTCCGTGTTTACATACACGGACCTCCGCTCACTCGCTCTGGGGGGGGCCATCGCGGGTAGCCGGCGGCAATCGAAGCCGCCGCACCCGCTCCCTGGCCCCCCCTGGACACAGTGAGCGCGCGGGCGCGCCTCCGGTGGCGCGCGCGCGCTCACTAAACTCATTCCCGCAGCCGCCGTCGTATGACGGCGATTTGCGGGAACGAGCCACTTTGCCGCCACCAGATGGCGGTCGGCAAGTGGTTAATAACCACTACTATGATGTATGTTATTATATCATCGCCATTCCACACTTTTCCTCCTCAGAATAAATCAATCCTGATTAAAGTATAATTAAAGGCAAAACTTTTTTTAGTTTTGGATGAAGTAGAGAGGAATTCGAACACCTGTCAGTTTTTATTTCTGTCTGTGCTTCCATTAGGCAGATTCCCCCTCTCTATTTGTCCTGTTTACTAATTATAATTGAAAATGAACGTGAAAGAAAATCCTACATTTTTGGATTGTCCCCAGAAAGTAATAGCGGTGAAATGTTCCAATGGAGACACTAGTTCTCGGAGAGTGGGGGTAGGATTACCTTAATTCTCAGGGATTTCCTCTTACTTCCTGTTTTGGCTATGAGACAGGAAGTGAAGGTAAATTCCCAGTGGGACACAGATGACAAAAAAAAAACTGACTTAACCACTTGCTGACCAACTGCTGTCATTTTTACGGCGGCAGGTCGGCTTTCCTGCGCAAACCGCCTTCATGGTACGTCGGCTCGCACAGGAGCAGTTGTTGTGGGCGGGAGTGAGCCAGCGGCGTGCGCACGCTGTGGGGGTGTGCGCCTGTGGGTCAGGCAGACACTATGTCCGCCGGCGACCCGCGATCGCCTTCTGCAGAGGTAGAACAGAGATCTGCCATTGTAAACAAGGTGGATCCCCGTTCTGTCAAGGGACATGACAGAGATCTACTGTTCCCAGTGATCGAGAACAGTCAGATCTGTCATGTCCCTGTCAGCCCAGCCCCCACACAGTTAGAACATGCTGAGGGAACACAGTTAACCCCTTGATCGCCCCCTAGAGTTTAGCCCCTTCCCTGACAGTGACAATTATACAGTAATCTGTGGCTATTTTTATCTCTGATTGCTGTATAAATTTCATTGGTCCCAAAAAAGTATCAAAAGTGTCCGATCTGTCTGCCGCAATGTCGCAGTCCCGATATAAATCACAGATCGCCGCCATTACTAGTAAAAAATAATAATAAAAATGCCATAAATCTATTCCCATAGTTTTGTAGACGCGATAACTTTTGTGCAACCCAATCGGTATACACCTATTGCTCTGCTCGTTAAGGGGGAAATCCTTCTGGGGCTGAAGTGGTTAAGTAATAGCCCTCCCTTGCTCCATCCAAAATGGAAAAAAAAGTTTTGCCTAGAGTTCTACTTTAAAGTGGAGTTCCACCCAGTTAAAAGTCAGCAGCTACAAAAAGTGTAGCTGCTGACTTTTAACAATCGGACATTCACCTGTCCTAGGCTCCAGTGATACAGCCACCCCAAGGCTCGCTCTTCTCCCCCTCCCCTCGGTGACGCCACATCACAAGTGCGGGCGCCTGGCTTTGGCTTCCACTGAGCATGCGCGAGTCACGCTGCGGTTTGTGAATGGCTGGCGTATCTTCTGGGACCTGTGACGTGTCCCAGATCGCCAGGTGAGGGGGGTGGGGGGGTGAACTTCCTTCCTGCTCTTTTGGGTGGAACTCCGCTTTAATTATCAATTCATGTTCCACATTGTTTGCCAGTGACCCTTTCTCCTGTACCATATCGGTAGTTATGCTGTATCGCCACCCGGTGGGCAAATGTAAGAATTGTTGCTGGTATTCCTGTTGTTGTCTAACCCTTTATTGTCTAACCCTTAGTTTTATACCAGTTATACATCTTTGTACCATCCTGCCCTGCATACAGTTGGTAAAGGTCAAGAATACATCACTGTGTGTCTGGCCTTTGGTTGACACCACTGCACCACACCACTATGCAATGATTTTCTCAGTGAAGGATGTTATTAGTTCAAATTCAAACAGAGGGATTGTCTGAGCATCTCTGCCTTCCCTTTCTCTCAGCTCTTACAAGGTCAGTGTCTATGACTATTCTTGTAGACAGGGCACACCTGTCATAGTTTGTATATGCCATAATCTCAGCTCCTTGTTCTATTCAGCCAGGTTATCTCTGTGCTCCTAGAATGATTGATTCACCTCTGGCCCATCTCAAAGGTCACTGCTCTAGAATTCAAGCATCTTCACTGATATCTGTTTATACAGTCCCGTCATTTCTACGATCGCTGTACCATGCCAGGGAATCCTAAGAGCCAGACAAGTGACAAGAAATAGAATTATGTTATGTCTTTTGGAATCAAACTGTGATGAAGTGAGCTCCCGTGTTCTGGAGCTGATATGATTGAATTCTGTCTTATATACAGCAATACTGTAAATAGCTTTTCTCTAAAGACCTTGATATAAGCTTTTCTGTGTTTAGTGGTTATGATTCATTTTACCTGTTCAACATAAAGAAGTTGCTCTGTATATCAGATCCTTTTAAAAAGAATATCTAGGAATGGCCGTGTATAATTTGAATGCATTTAAAAATCAGCAACTGAAAGCATTAATAGAGAAAATGGTGGATAAGCTTTCTCGACATCTGGACAGGGTTGTGCACATGCCGCGGCAAAAATGATACCCCATGTCCTATTCAGCGGGCAGTATGGCCTCAAGTGAATAGGGCCACAATTGCAAGCCAATCATGTGGCTTGTTGTTGCAGCGTGGTATTCCTATTAAAAATCCCCATTTAAATTGGTTGCAAACCCTGGACCTTGGACCATGCAAATCATGGTCAAAAATATTGGCACCTATGCATTTCTCTCAGATAATGCACAACAGATAATTGTTGCAATTACAAATGTTTAGGCATTTTCATGTTTATTTTGTTTGTATTGGTATGACACAAAAAAGTAGAGCAACAAAAAGCCAAATCTGACACATTCCACGCCAAACTCTAAAAATGAACTGGACAATGTTATTGGCACCCTCAAATTAAAATTTGGTAGCACACCCCTTGGAAAAAATAACTGAAATCAATGGCTTCCTGTAACCACCAATGAGTGTCTTACACCTCTCTACTGGAATTTTAGACCACACTTCTTTTGCCAACTGCTCCAGGTCTCTCTGATTGGAAGGGTTCCTTTTCCCAACTGCTGTTTTGAGATTGCCACAGGTGATTTAGATGGGGCTTTAGATGTGGACACGTTGCTGGCCAGTTCAGTACTCTCCAGTGCTTTGTCTTAAACCATTTCTGGGTGCTTTTGATGTGTTCTTTGGGTCCTGCTGTAAGCCCCATGACCTCTGACAGAGACCCAACTTTCTGACACTGGGCCCTACATTGCACACTCATAATTCTTTGCCGGTCTTCAGATTTCATAATGCCACGAACATGGTCAGGGCATGCAGTGCCCGAAGCGGCAAAGCATGCCCAAAATATTAGTGAACCTCCACCATGCTTGACTGTATTCTTTTCTTTAAAGGCCTCATTTGTTTTTATGAAATCGGTAGAATAATGGGCTTTACCAAAAGGTTGTAATTTTTGTTTCGTCTGTTCAATATGGCTTTTTTATGTGTGTGCGTCAGCAGTGGGCTCCTCCTGGGTCTCCTACCATAGCGTCCCTTTTCATTCAGATGGCGACGTATAGTGCGAGCTGCCAGTTATACCCTGTGCCTGAAGGTCAGCTTGAATTTGTCTGGAAGTTGATTGAGGTTTGTTATCCACCATTCGAACAATTCTTCATTGCAAACTTTGATCAATTTTTCTATTTCGTCCACGTCCAGGGAGATTAGCTACAGTGTCATGGGCTGTAAACTTCTTGACAATGTTGCGCACAGTGGACACAGGAACATTAAGATCTCTGGAGATGGACTTGTAACCTTGAGATTGTCCATGCTTTTCTACAATTTTTGTTTTGTTTGTTTTTTGTTGTAAAATTTGTATGTTGTTGCTCTTTTTCTTCTCCATGCTCCGTGTGGCACACAGACACACGACAGAAAAGTTTTGAGAAGGTGCTAATATTTTTGTCCAGTCCATTTTTGGAGTTTTGCATGGAATGTGTCAGATTTGGCTTTTTGTTTCCCCACTTTTTTGTGTCATACCAATACAAACAAAAGGCATAAACGCGAGAATGCCTAAACATTTGTAATTGCAACAATTTTCTGGGCGAAGTGCTAACAACAAACAAAAGTGCTCTTAATTGAGACAAGTACACACTATGGGATATGCTTGGTTCATATTTCATGTCTGAGGTTTATAATCACTTTAAATGACAGAAAATTAAAACAGGAACAGGCATTCAGGAGGCAGTAATATCCCCTTCTGAATCCTGACAGCTGCTCTTGCTCTGCTTCCTGAAAAGTGATCCACCACCAGGGGCGGCCCATCCATTAAGAGCGCACGGGCCCCCTCTATCCCCGCCACCCTCTCTATGCTAAATGGATAGATTCATGCATAGCATGAATCTATCCATGGCTGCTGTGGCCACCCCCTAATTCATGCATCCGGCCTCTTTTAGGAAGCTGGACGCATGAATTACAGCGGCAGGGAGGGGGGTCTTCGAAGCACCTGATTAGAGCCATAGGCTCTAATAGGCTTCAAAATAGAGTGGCTCAGAGCACAGAGCATTGCGGTCGCAAGCCCACTCACTTGTGTTACAAAAGCAAATTAATATTTGCTTATCTAACACTGAATTACCTCTCCACCAATCAGGAAGTGCGTGTATGTTACCGGTTTCCCGATTGGCGGAGAAGACAGGCGATCCTATTGGACGCCTTTCTCAGAGGAGGAGGGGGAAGCCGTCGAAGCACACACAGCACACTCCCGCTTGCCGGACACCGCTGCCCGCTTCCTAGATGGGGTGAGTGTAG
This sequence comes from Glandirana rugosa, assembly GCA_018402905.1. Taxonomy (NCBI): domain Eukaryota; kingdom Metazoa; phylum Chordata; class Amphibia; order Anura; family Ranidae; genus Glandirana; species Glandirana rugosa. Next base: position 2,133,650 of record BLSH010490079.1, read on the forward strand.
GACTTTGATGTCCCGACTGCCCTGGGGGGGGGGGGGAATGCTGT
>BLSH010490079.1:2135400-2152754 GCA_018402905.1 Glandirana rugosa
CAAACTTCGTGCACTAATCTCGGTCTCCGAGAGTATCCGAAGTTTTTTCCCACCCGAGCCTCGCGTCTCGTGACGCGAGGTTCGGGTGAGTCAACACACTGTGATCGTTTACTTATAAGTGATAAAAAATGTGACTTAGAGGAGGGACGGCTAGTCTTTTGCCCAGGAATCTGGGTATAGGGCTAACCGGTTTTGTTGTTTGTTAGGATGACCTGGTGTTGCTCCTCTTTCCCTCTTCCTCCTCTGTATTTCCGGCGGCGTCCCCTGTTTCGGCTGCGGACCTCCCTTCGTGACCGACCCCCATTCACGCCCCGAGTAGCTGGGCTTGCTGGGTGCGTGTCACACAACTGAGTGGGCTTGGAGCGCAGTGCTCTGCGCTCCGAGCCCACCCTTTTTTGAAGCCTATGAGAGCCTCTGGCTCTAATCACGTGCTTCAAACCCCCCCCCCCTTGGAATCCATGCATCCGGCACCCCGGATGTGGATTAGGGGGCCAGACGCATGGATAGGGGGGCGGTGCCCGTGCGCCCCTAATGGAAGGGCCCTCCCCTGTTCTCACAGAGATTACAGTACACCTGCAGACAATACCTCTCTGTGATTCTCCTTCTGGAAAAACAGCAATATCTTTGCTCAGGCGGTATCTAAACTCAGAGTCTACTTTCTAGACTGATAGGCTGCCTCAGAAATGACATAATCATGTAAATTCTAGTGCCTCAGAAGTTGTTGCCTGTGTTCACAAATGTCTGACACTCCTACCGCAGCCACTTACCTTGTGACTTACTACATGGTTAGTGCTGTAAGCCTGATCACTGGGAGGATGGGACAGAGGAAATGCTTCTTCCTACCTGCAGCAAGCTGACAAAGGCACCTGCCTAAAGTTGCACTGCTTTTTAATAATAAAAATGATCCACTCCCGTCTTTGAAAAAATATACTATTGTATATTGTGACAGAAGTATATTCATGCAGACCATGAGAGTTACAGAAATTGACTCAAACCAGGTTATTCCATACAGTGCCTTGAAAAAGTATTCATACCCCTTGAAATTTTTCACATTTTGTCATGTTACAACCAAAAACGTAAATGTATTTTATTGGCTCGCCAGCCCGCCAGCCCACCAGCCCACTTCTTTACGAGCTCACACATCCATGAAGCCGTCACTGTGGGTGTACCACGGAAAAGAAGGTTCCTGTGCTGATGTTTGCTATAGTTATGACTCCATATAGTTTGGTGTGCCCTATGAACACGAATGCCTCGCCACTGTTTGTTTGCGTGAATCTCCTGTATGCTTTGTCATAAATAAAGATTATATTAAAAAAAATGTATTTTATTGGGATTTTTGTGATAGACCAACACAAAGTGGTACATAATTGTGAAGTGGAAGGAAAATGATAAATGGTTTACAAATAAGTATGTGATAAGTGTGGTGTGCATTTGCATTCAGCCCCCTCACTACTTTGTAGAACCACCTTTTGCTGCAATTACATCTCCAAGTCTTTTTGGGGATGTCTCTACCAGCTTTGCACATCTAGAGAGTGACATTTTTGCCCATTCTTCTTTCCAAAATAGCTCAGGCTCTGTCGGATTGGATGGAGAGCGTCTGTGAACAGCAATTTCCAAGTCTTGCCGCAGATTCTCAATTGGATTTAGGTCTGGACTTTGACTGGGCCATTCAAACACCTGAATATGCTTTCATCTAAACCACTCCATTGTAGCTCTGGCTGTATGTTTAGGGTCGTTGTCCTGCTGGAAGGTGAACCTGCGCCCCAGTCACAAGTCTTTTGCAGACTCTAACAGGTTTTCTTCTAAGATTGCCCTCTATTTGGTTCCATCCATTTTCCCTGTCGCTGTTGAATAAAAGCATCCCACAACATGATGCTGCCACCACCACCATGTTTCACGACGGGGAGGGTGTGCTCAGGCTGATGTGCAGTGTTTGTTTTCCACCGCACATAGTCTTTTGCTTTTAGGCCAAAAAGTTTAATTTAGGTCTCATCTCACCAGAGCACCTTCTTCCACATGTTTGCAGTTTGCGAGAAGCCATGTGGGGGATACAGCAAACGGGTCTTCTTATGGTTTTCTTTCGACAATGGCTTTCTTCTTGCCACTCTTCCATGAAGGCCAAATTTGTGGCTTGCACGAATAATGGTTGTCTTGTGGACAGATACTCCCACCTAAGTGTGGATCTCTCCTCCAGAGTTACAATGGGCCTCTTGGCTTCTCTGATTAATGCTCTTCTTCCCCGGCCTGTTAGTTTAGGTAGACGGCCATGTCTTGGTAGGTTTGCAGTTGTACCATACTTTTTTCTATTTTTGGATGATGGATTGAACAGTGCTCTATGAGATGTTCAAAGCTTGAGATATTTTTTTATAACCTAACCCTGCTTTAAACTTCTCCACAATTTTATCCCTGGCCTGTCTGGTGTGTTCCTTGGCCTTAGCAACAAACCTCTGAGGGCTTCACAGAACCACTGTATTTATACTGAGATTAAATTATACACAGGTAGAATCTATCTACGAATTAGTTGTCTTCTGAAGGCAATTGGTTCCACTAGATTTTAGTTAGAAGTATCAGAGAAAAGGGTCTGAATACAAATGTGCCACTTTGTGTTGGTCGATCACATAAGATCCCAATAAAATACATTTACATTTTTGGTTGTATCATGACAAAATGTGGAAAATTTCAAGGTGTATGAATACTTTTTCAAGGCACTGTATATGTTGTTGTATGTGTTATAAGGGTATTCTTTTGTAAGCTCATGACAGGGGATGGCTTAAATATTGCTATGTTCATTAAAAATGTTACAGTGTATGTTAGTGCTGAATAAGATGATTAAATCCCTACTGGAGAGTGGAGACTGGAAGTACTGTGCAATTTTCCTTCTTATTTTTGTCTGTGGTAGAGAACTGCTGGATAAGGGAAATTATTTGATTTTCACAAATTAAATACATAAAACCACCTGCTGACATCTCCTGGGGGACAGACCCTGTCTGTAACCCATGATAATCTACTTTTCCATCTACGTTACCTGTGTATTGCAGCGGGATAAAATCTTCTCCTGAGTTAGTTCTGTAATCGTGTTCTTTTATAACAATACCTCAGTAGGGTAGTTTGCTGTCACACTGGGTTTTTTTTAGGCTGATTCATTGATTTGCCATCTTGATAATCCTGTATTTATTTTGTCTTCAGAGAAAAGCGCAAAGTGGTTATCCCACCTAGTTTGGCATATGGAAAAAGAGGATACCCCCCTTCTATACCAGGTAATTCCTGATCGCTTCTAATCCTTTCTGATAGCGCTGTTAAGATTTTTCAGTGCAGGATAAACATAATGCACCAAAAGAAATCTCAAAGAGCAATTAAAGCCTTTCTTTTAAATGAAGAAACAAATCTTAGCTGGGTTTTTGCACACTTGCTATATTAAAACATATCCCACTTACTCGCTGCTTTAGACTATGGGATTTGGGTTCCACAAATTGCAGTTCATTTTGAGCTGTCCATTATGAGCTAGTGGGGCAAAACATAACACAAACCAACCTAACATCTTCATCTGCTAGAAAAAGCCCAGTATAGCCTTTCCCTTTTGTATATATTTTGTATATACAATATAACCTATAAGGCAATACTGAGGGGCTTAAAAGGAACCGATAAAACACAAGTCGGTTTGAGACCTCTTTTTTTTCTTTTTCTTTTTTATTCTTTCTCACTCGGCGCAAACTAATAGGCTTTCAGTATAAGACAATTGAAAGGGTGTAAAAAAAAGTGCAGCGCTAGATATCCAAGTATGAGGAATGCAAATGAAACCTACAAACAAAAAAAAGGATGTGCAGTGTCTAACCAATGGAGTCCAAATGTATTACTTTAAACAGTAAGTATAAATGGGAGTGAGACACTTTTAAAGAGAGTAAGACCGCAACCACATTAATCTGTGCTGAAAGGTAGAATGGGAACACCGCTTCCGTGCACCTTCACCATCCACTCAAAATACGCTTACCAAATGGGATTGACTTCCATGTTATAAGAAGTCAGAATGCGCTTGTATCACACAAAGGAGGGTTTTTGTGTCATGGACACAGAAACCTGCTTTATAATGCTAAAGGAGGGTGACTCCTTTGCCTACGGAGTGCTACCGTTTGCGTGTGCTTCCATGTTAAGACTGCAGCTCTACTTGAAGATGTTACCTGCACCAACATTTACAGACATCCTGAGGGGACAACAAACAGAGCTGCTTTCAATCACCTTGAAGGACAAGCAAAGGCATGTCTTCAACGGGTTGTCCTCTCGGGCAGTTGGTGTCCTTGTAATCGGACACTGATGAGTGAGCAAGTCGAGTGTTTAGTGGGACTGTACAAGACCTGAACATTGTTGATCCATGTCTGATGGAGAGAACGACAAAAACCAGCCAAGGAAAAAACCAAGCTCACTCACCAACTAGCCTGGAACCAGCCATTTTAACCTGTCTAACAGTATGCGTTAAAAACAGGGAATGGTTACACACATTTGCAAATGCATGTGTAAGCTAGAGGGCCCCGGCAAGGCTCCCTGTGACCTCTAGTACCTATCTAACTTGTGAGAGACTCCACACTAGGAGCACATGCATTCTGATGAGATAGATGAAGGCAGATGAGCTGGAGGGGGCCCAACCCTCCTTAAAGGTACAGGGACACACTGGACACCCAGCACCTAGCACAACGGTTGCAAAGGTGTCAGTGCGTTTACCTGACCAAAATTCAAGTATGCAAAAAGTAAGCTGCTGCCTCCATCTATAACTGGTCTATATAGCAAGGAGCATTGGTGGGCAACAAATGACAAAAACAGCCAAGGAAAAATCCAAGGGAGAGAACTCCCAGGACCTTCAGTCATGAGTATGATGTTGGAGTGAGTGGTATTGGAGTACATAGATCCCTTGCTGTTGTGAAGCCACATGTTTTTCTGTGATACAGGCGCAGTCTGACTTCTTATAACTTAGAAGTTGGTGAAGGTGCAAGGAAGCGTGTTCCCATTCTGCCTTTCAGCACGGATTTATGTGAATGCGGCCTAACTCTCTTTCAAAGTGTTTCATTTACATTTATACTTACAGTTTGAACCATTACATTTGGACTCCATCGATTGGACACTGCACAACCCTTTTTTTTGTTTGTTTGCTTGTATATGTTTGGTTTGCATTTTTCATACTTTGATATTTAGCACTACACTTTTTAACATTTTGTGTACTTGCAACTTATATCGGTTGATGTGGTTGCTGCTTATTTTCACTACCTTAACGTGATTTGAAACCACATTTTTTTGTTATTCTACCAAGTAGTCAAGTACCTATACTACAAGTCATCCCAGTTTCCTACTTTTCGAGGCACGTGCTTTATCACCCCTCCTGTTTATAATCTCCCTAGAACCCCTAGTGGCACACATAAGGCATATTATAGACATGGGGTGGATTTAGCAGGCATTTCCCATCATGATGACTTGTTCACGGATGACATTTTGCTGCACGTCACATACCCGCACACTTCTTTACCCAGTCTGTTTTCTCTTTTGCGGGGGTTTGCGTCTCTGTCAGGATTATACGTGAACCAAGCTCGCTAAATGTAACTCTATCAAAGTCCATGTATAAGTTTATTCAGGCTCAATTCCCATTTCAGTGGTTGCGCTGTATTCCCTAGCTGAGTATAACCCTCTTCCTACCAATCACTATATGAAGCCAACTGTCATCCTCTCTTCAAATCTGTTAAACACGTGCTTGCCAGTTGGGATAAATCCCACATCTCCTGGATTGGTTGTATATATGTGGTCAAGATGTCTCTTCTCCCTTAGCTCCTATACCCCTTCAGGGTTTACCTGTTCTTGTTCCACCCTATGTTCTTTGCTTCCTGCAGCGCTCCATTTTCATGTTTATCTGGGGCTCTACCAGGCCCAGAGTGAAAAAATATATGCTATATAAGCCCAAAATCAGAGGGACTTGGGGTCTCCACCGTCCTCTATCACTACAAAGTGGCCTAGATAGCTCCCTTGACTCAGTTGCATTCAGGTAAAGTGGCACCTCATTGACCCCTATAGATGTACTTGATACCAGTCCTATCCCCCCACCCTCTCTTCACCTATTTGGATTCCCCCACTTTGCCCCAAACCTCTTAATCTCATACTGATCCACACTTTCACTGTTTGGAATTCTGTCAAGTATTCAGCTTGCCTGCTGTCCTCACACCTCCCACACCTGCAAATATTCAATTGCCCTCTTTTCCCTCCTGGACTGGAAAACCTTCAGAGTTATCGCTGGTGGTGCATCCACAATCTGCTCCCTTCTGAATACAAGGAACATTTGTTTTTTTCAACAACTCAGGAAATACCATGATATACCAGACTCTGAAATGTTTTGTTACCTCCAAATTCACCATCTAGTGGAATCTTTGACTACGAACCATGATTACCCCACGACCATAACAGCACTTGAGTCTAGATGTAACTCATGCTCAATGACCCAAGGCCTACCTTCCCTGCTGTATTCCATCATACTGGGCATCTCCAATATCCAAGCGCCATTATATTGTACAAGATGGGAACATGATTTTGATACTATCTTACCCCCTGAAGACTGGAACATACTGTAGGAGGCCCTTTTTATATTGTCCTGTAATATACTATACCCCTGCTAGACTTGCAAAGTGCCTCCCTCCTATTCCCCTTCCTGTTTTTATTGAATGCCCGGACCTGGGATATATGCACCTATGGATACGGGTATACACCATGGTCAATGCTGTTCTCCACGTCAGTCTGTGTTAAAAAACCTCTGGGAGGCTCTTTTGCATAAACCAATAGACATTACCCATTGGCAGCTCACACTTATCACTCACATTTTTAGGGCAATAAAAGAGACAATAGTGAGGGCGTGGAAATCGCCTACTCTCAGCTTCGTCAAAGTAAACACCCATGTACAAGGCACACTCATTAGTGAGAAACTCATGGCGGCTCTTAAAGTGTTACTAAACCCAGCAATCTAAAAACAATTCATCCACCCAAACCCCCCCCCCACCCCCCCCCCACGGGCACGCGGCTTCTAAATTTTCTTTTTATATCAAAATACTGCTGCTATATACCTTTTTTTCATCTGTATATTGCAGTCAGGTGATAAACTGCAAAGGCTTCCACAGTGTTCATGTAGGAGGAGATTTCACTCTCTGATGATGAAACTTCCCTTGCATCAGTGACCCTTCACCCACAATCCGATCAGAGCTGATTGGTGCTTTGCCAATGACATGCTTAGTTCACTAATAAACAATCACTGCCTCTAGGAATGCACTGCAGTCTGTGTACATGTGAAACAGGAAGATCGAACAGGGCATGTGCAACCTTTCCACACTGCCTGAATGTAGTAAAGTATAGTCTAACATAGTAGACAGGGCAAGAAGGAAGTATCTGGCCATACAAGATCAAACAGCCTTTTTACACAATACAGAGGATTAACCCTCAGGGTACTTTCACACCGGAGGCACTTTACAGGCGTTTTTGTGCTAAAAACAGTGCCTGTAAAGGGCCTCTGAATTAACTCCTAATGCACCGCAGTGTGAAAGCCTGAGTGCTTTCACTCTGGGGTGGTGTGCTTGCAGGACGGTAAAAAAAAGTCCTGCAAGCCGCATCCTTGGTGTGGAAGCAATGTATACACCGCTCCTGTTCATTGAAATGAATGGTCAGCGCTTCCAAAGTAGCTGTACACTGCTTCGGGAGAGCCACTAGCCGGCACTTTTAACCCCTTGTGGGCCAAACATAATATTCAGTGGGAGTGATAAACATGCTAAATATTTCAGAAGTCTTTCTGTTCTGATTGTTTTAGATGGTTGAATAAGCAAATTCCCTATTGCTATTTCTCTGATGTACTGTATATGTATTATTAAATGGCTTTAGCAATGCGCTGAATAAACACACAACAGTAACCTGGCTAAGCAAGATGTTTTACTTCTATACTCTTGTACTGGATTTCCTGCTAACAAGCTGTTGACTCCCCATCTGCAGGTAATGCCGTGCTACAGTTTGAGACTGAAGTAATATCACTAACCAAGCCCACACCATGGCAGACCCTGGTGGACAATGTCCTGCCCCTGCTCTGCATTGCCATTGTGCCCACACTCTTAGGATTGATTGGATACCACCTGTACTCCAAGTCAAAGACGCCAACTGTGTCCAAGAAGAAGTTAAAGGAAGAGAAAAGGAACAAAGCCAAAAGGAAATAAAAACAATCTAATTTTATCAAACTGCTAAGTCTGATTAGTTCATTTTCTGGGTGTTTTTGTGTTTGGTGATCAAGACATTATCGTTTTTGAAAACATCTTTTTTACATCATTCAATGTGCTGCTGAAGCTAACCCAGAAAAGAACAATGCTGAGACAGTGGAACATTTGTGCTAATCTCCATTCAGCCTGGGATACCATATGATAAAAACAAAACAATGTTTGCTTAATAATTTATTTTAATATTGATATGTGTGTTTGTCGTAATATTTAATTTAGAAAGGAAAGACTAGCAACAAGCATGTGTAGTAGAAAACACTAGTTAGCAGGCCCTGCCAAGCAGAGCAGGTCAGATACATTCATTATTTATATGGTACAGCAAAGCTTGGTTGGCATGATTTCCTCCAAATTTAATATGTAAATGTAACAATTCTAAAAATTTATTTTTGAGCCAGCAGTGTCAACACTGTGGCTGCAAGCTTGTTCCAGTACTGTGAGTCTGCACACCAGTGCCGAGATTGCAGGGACCCCCCTGTGCTTTCTCTAGTCAGCAATGGCAGCCTACATATTTTCATAATCGCGCATCACAGAACACAGGGGAGTTGCAGTGCCTTGAAAAAGCATTCATACCCCTTGAAATTTTCAACATTCTATCATGTTACAATCAAAAACGTAAGTGTGTTTTATTGGGATTTTATGTGATCGACCAACTCAAAGTGGCACATAATTGTGAAGTGGAAGGAAAATGATAAATGGTTTTTACATTTTTTACAAATACATATCTGAAAAGCGTGGCCTGCATTTCTATTTAGCCCCCTTTACTCCGCTACCCCTAACTAAAATCTAGTGCAACCAATTGCCTTGATAAGTTACCTAATTAGTAAATGTTGTCCACCTGTGTGCAATTTAATCACAGTATAAATGCAGCTGTTCTGTGAAGCCCTCAGAAGTTTGTTAGAGAACCTTAGTCAACAAACAGCATCATAAAGGCCAAGGAACACACCAGACAGGTCAGGGATAAAGTAGAGAAGATTAAAGCAGGGTTAGGTTATAAAAAAAAATATCCCAAGCTTTGAACATCTCACGGGGCCCTGTTCAATCCATCAATTTAAAAATGAAAGAGTATGGCACAACTGCAAACCTATCAAGACATGGCCATCCACCTAACCTGATAGGCTCAGCAAAGAGAGCATTAATCATAGAAGCAGCCAAGAGGCCCATGGTAACTCTGGAGGAGCTGCAGAGATCCACAACTCAGGTGGGAGAATCAGTCCACAGGACAACTATTAGTTGTGCACTCCACAAATCTAGCTGTTATGGAAGAGTGGCATTGTTGAAAGTCATAAGAAGTCCAGTTTGCAGTTTGCAAGAAGCCATGTGGGGGACACAGCAAACATGTGGAAGAATGTGCTCTGGTCAGTTAAGACCAAAATTGAAATTTTTTGGCCTAAAAGCAGAATGCTATGTGGCGGAAAATGAACACTGCACATCACCCTGAACACGCCATCCCCACCGTGAAACATGGTGGTGGCAGTATTATTTTATGGGGATGCTTTTCTTCAGCAGGGACAGGGAAGCTGGTCAGAGTTGATGGGAAGATGGATGGCGCCAAATACAGGGCAATCTTAGAAGAAAACCTGTTCGAGTCTGCAAAAGACTTGAGACTGGGGCGGAGGTTTACCTTCAAACAGGACAACGACCCTAAACATACAGCCAGAGCTACGATGGAATGGTTTAGATCAAAGCATATTTATGTGTTCGAATGGCCCAGTCAAAGTCCAGACCTAGATCCAATTGAGAATCTGTGGCAAGACTTGAAAATTGCTGTTCACAGATGCTCTCCATCCAATCTGACAGAGCTTGAGCTATTTTGCAAAGAAGAATGGGTAATAATTTCACTCTCTAGATGTACAAAGCTGGTGGAGATATACCCAAAAATACTTGCAGCTGTAATTGCAGTGAAAGGTGGGTCTGCAAAGTATGGGGGTGGGGCTGAATACAAATGCACTCCACACTTTTCAGATATTTATTTGTAAAAAAATTTGAAAACCATTTATAATTTTCCTTCCACTTCACAATTATGTGCCACTTGGTGTTGGTCTATCACAGTGGTCTCCAAACTGCGGCCTTTTGCTTGCCTTTATCCAGCCCTTGGAGCACTATTCCACCTACTGATATGAGACACTATTCTGCCAACTGATATCAACTATGGGGCACAATTTCTCCTACTCATACAACAAGTATAAGGTGCAACACCTTAGGTATGTCAATCCACAAAGTTCATATGATGATATGAGGATACTAGTCCATGCAAAATGTGGCCAGCTGGGGAGGCAAGGTTGGTAGCACTAGATCAAGCCTCTTAGGGGACTGGAGGCAGAGTCCCAAAATGACTCAAAAGACAAAAAAGAAAAAAGGTGCTCTAAGTGCAGACCAAAAAGTTCATTAAAGCCAATGTACAAGTGACTCACATGATAAAAACAGCCAGGAGCAGGGTGGAAGCATCCGTATCAGGAGATGCAGTAATCAGCAAGGTGGAAAGTCCAGAGTCCTGTCTGTGTAGTGTCCGGCTACACACATGGGCATCCAGGCGAGCCGTGGAACGCAAAACCGGAAGTCCTGAGAGGATGACATCAGCCGGCCACTACACAGACAGGACTCTGGACTTTCCACCTTGCTGATTACTGCATCTCCTGATATGGATGTTTCCACCGGACTCTCCCCCCTTGCCTACAGACGATCTTCCACCCTGCTCCTGACTGTTTTTATCATGTGAGTCACTTGTACATTGGTTTTAATAAACTTTTTGGTCTGCACTTAGAGTGCCTTTTTTCTTTTTTGATTTCTCCTACTGACACCAACAAGGGGGGGACTATTCCTCCCAATGATACCAATTATGGGGTACTATTCCTCCCACTGACACCAATGATAGGGCACTATTCCTCCCATTGACACTAATAATGGGGCACTATTCCACAGACACCAATGATGAGGAACTATTCCTCCCACTGGCACCAATGATAGGGCACTATTCCTCCCATTGACACTAATAATGGGGCACTATTCCTCCCACTGACACCAATGATGAGGCACTATTCCTCCCACTGGCACCAACAATGGGGCACTATTCCTCCCAATGATACCAGCAATGGGGCACCACTACTCCAAATGATACCAACGATGGGGCACTATTCCTTCCAATTTTGGAATCAGCCCTTTTCATAAAGGTCACCAGCCAAGCAGGATGTACATTTCTGAGCTTCTACAGCAAAAGCTGCGACATAACCAGGGACCCCAAAGTATCTTAGTGGTTTGACACGCTAAGTCTACCCCTCCCCCCATTATTGGTGCTAGTGCTCAGAATTGTGAGTGTTGCAAATATTATACATCTGGCACTGGGGTAATCAGTTCTAAGCTCTCTTATTTCAGGAGACAGTCTTCCTTCCCCAAATTAATTTATTGGGGAACAAATCAGCTCTGGTCTTCAGACAACATCCAGTTTCTAACCAACTCCTCCAGGAGCTCCACCTTCAGGGATGTTCATAATCGACCATACTGTAAAGATTCTGTACAAGAACTGGACCCATGTTGCCACTTTAAACATGCTGCTAGCAGGCTTCTTGAAGCTCGTTGAATGCCTGCTAGCAGCTTTCATGAAGTGGCAATCATCACTCCCATTAGGATCTGTGTTTAACATTTACAAACTGAAACTGAATGGTAAGCTTGCTGTTCACACTGCTCTTATACCACTTGAAGCCCATGTGAAACAGGCCTTAGAGTGCAATTTCCTCTGGGTTCATAAAGGCTTTATATATTAAGCTCAGCGGGGCCTGATATCCGTGGCGGCTGGTGAAATTTTAGGATGAGAGGGTTCCAGAACCCACCCTTCCTTTTTGAACCCTCCCACTTCTCATAAGCCCCACCCCTTATAGATTCCACCCATTGTGTAAGGAATATACAGCCCAGCATCACCAGATAGGGGTATATACAGCACCACAGATAGGGGTATATACAGCATCACAGATAGGAATATACAGCACCATAGATAGGCATATACAGCACCATAGATAGGGATATACAGCACCACATATAGGGATATACAGCACCATAGATAGAGGTATACAGCACCACAGATAGGGGTATACAGCACCACAGATAGGTATATACAGCACCATCGATTACGGGAAATTGTTATCCATACTTACCATAATTTGCCTTTCCTGGATCCTCCCCATGTCAGCCTACCGTGGGTCAGCTCCGCCCCCTCTGACCCCTCCAGGACAACCCCTTTCTTAGCCCATAAAGGGCGGTTGTCGGCCCAAGCTGGCGTTCTGTGCACCTTTCCTCGTGGCGGACAACTAGGGTGGGACTCCCCCGGCTGACATGGGGAAGATCCAGGAAAGGGAAATTATGGTAAGTATGGATAACAATTTATCAAGCAACCCTATAAGGGAGGGAATATGAGAACAAACACACACAACTAAGAAAATACTGCTGCTAAATAATATTAATGGCTGACAGCCGCGGAAATAATGGCTAAGCCTAGAGCCTCCGCAGGAGGAAGAGCCACATTCAGCCTATAATGTTGGATGAAGGTATTTGGCACGCTCCAGCCCGCTGCTCTGCATACTACCTCAGGTGGGACCTTTGCATTGGCTGCCCAGGATGCTGCCACACCCCTAGTGGAATGCGCTTTAACCGCTGATGGAGGAGGAAGGCCCAGAGACTTGTAAGCTAGTTGTATGGTCTTGACAATCCAAGACGACATGATTCTAGGAGGAACCGCCATGCCCTTTCTTGAACCCATTGGGAAAACAAATAATTGATCCTGCTTTCTGAAGGCTTTAGTTTGTTCCAGGTAGATTGAGATAGCTGCAACCAAATCTAGCTTTCTCCACTTGTCCTCCATTGAATCCTCTGGGAAAGCTTGTCTCCCAGTTCATGTGGAAGGAAGATGCCACTTTTAGGAGGAAACTTGGCACTGGCCTGAGAATAATCTTGTCCTGAAAGATTAAACAAAATGGTTCCACAGAAGAGAAGGCACACAATTCAGAGACCCTTCTAGCCGAGGCTAAGGCTGTCAAAAAAACTGTCCTTGGGGTCAAATGAAATAATGAACAGACCGTAGCAGACCGGATCAAAAGGAGGGGCCAGTAATGCTTTTAAGACTAGACCCAGGTCCTATTTAGGGAACAATGACTTTAAAGGAGGCCCTATCTTCATATCTGCATTTAAAAAACGGACCACCATCGAGTCCAAAGCTCATCTTCTATTCGACATTGCTGACAAAGCGGAGACCTGGACCTTCAATGAATTGTAAGCTAGACCCCTATCAAGACCCAGTTGTAGAAACTCCAAGATGTTTGCGACTGATGATGCTCCGGGGTCCCAACCCTTTTCTGTAGCGATTCGTCGGAAAGCCTTCCAAACTTGATGATAGGATTAGTTTGTGGAATTCTTATGAGATTGTAACAGGGTATTGAGCACTCGCTCTGAAAGATTCAATCAGTTAAAGGATCTCCTCCCAATCTCCATTCCATTAATTTCCACCTCCTCGGGTTCGGGTGACACACCCCGTTCTGCGACAGGAGATCTAGGCAGGGAGGTAGAGGGACTGGTTGGCATAACTTCATCCTCTAAAGCAATGGAAACCATGGTCTCCTGGGCCAATATGGCAGAATTGCTATCGCCTCTACGCCTTCTCTGTGAATTTTCAACAGAACTTTGAGGATTAACGGAAGAACGTCCACCATGTTAGAGACCGAACTATAGGGGCTGGTATGTAGATCTTTTGAATTGCCGACTGGCGATCCCATTGGAGTAGAAAATTGTATTGGAATCTCCTGGCCCAGGGGACTACCGGAATTGTTGCAGATAGTACTCCGAGGAACCGCATGCACTCTTTCGCTGTTAGAAAAGACCTAGCCATCACATTCCTTGTTCGTGTCTGGATCTCCTGAATTTCCCTCTGGGGCAAGTACACACGACCGTGAACCATGTTGAACTGCACTCCGAGATATTCCAGAACCTGGGTTGGCTGCATTTGACTCTTCCGATAATTGATCAGCCACCTGAAATGGGCGAGTGTTTCGCAGGTGAGAGACACATGATTCTGTTCAAGATGTACTGATGGACCTAGAAGCAGGAGATCATCCAAGTAATGGAAAATTTGTATGTCCTTGACCCTGAGAGTCGCTATGAGGGCTGAAAGTATCTTCAAAAACGTTTTTGGAGCGGTGAAGAGACCGAACGGAAGGAATTGAAATTGGAAGTGAGCTCCGTCTACAAGAAAACGCAGAAAGCGATGATGAGCCGAATGAATCAGAACGTGTAGATACGCATTTGCTAGGTCGATAGATGCCATCCAGCCCCGTTCTTTCACTACGGATATTATCATCTCCAGTGACTCCATCTTCAAGGGTGGAATTTTTATATAGGCATTCAGCAGCTTTAGGTCTAGGACTGGTCTGAAACCCCTGGAAGCCTTTGGAACCAAAAGGGAAATAAACTTCTTTCCCCCATTCTCGCCTGGGAAATGGCAGAATCGCTTTTGCCGCTAATAATTCTTCTATATATTCTTGCAAACACTGCCTTTTCTCTGCACATGCTGGAAGACGGGTTTCCATGACCAAGGACCGAGGAGGTCTTGAACTGAACTTGAGACGTCTCGGATGATACTCAGGATCCAAGCATCCTGTATCACTTCCTCCCAAATCCTTTCGAATTTAACTAATCTTGCTCCTACCTGAGAGGATTGGGCAGAGACACCTTCAGAAAGCTTTCTCTAATCCCTTCGGAGCCTGGTTGGGCCTGGGCCTGGGCTTGGCCGACTTCGGGAAACTTGACCCAGTTCCCTTCCATTGTCTGAAAAAAGGCCTTCCAGGTCCTTAAGAACTTGCCTCCCTGAAATTTTCCCTGGCATTTCTTGCAAAACGAAAGGGCTGGCGCTGCCTTTTTTTCTCCTGCGGGATCAGGCCTGTTTTTCCTCCAGAGACTCGCTGGATTGCTAACTCCAAGGCTCTTCCAAACAATAATTTGCCATCAAAAGGAACTGAACACAAACTATGCTTAGAGGCATTATCAGCTGACCAGTGTCTCAGCCATAAGGCTCTGTAGGCCGTAACAGAATGTGCCATTATTTTTGCTATCATTCTGACCTGGTCCACCGGCACCAGAAAATCTACAGCTGTTTTGATGAATTGTAGGGGGGAAGAATTTCCACTCCTAAGTTCCTCTCCTGCACCTTTATCCTCAAGTTCCGCTACCCATACTTTGAGAGCTGCTGCCACGGAGGTGAGAGACACCGCCGGCCTATATGCTGCTCCCGTAACAGAATATAACCTTTTTAGATCAGTATCTATTCTGCTGTCCATGGGGTCTTTAAAGGACACTGAATCATCCAGCGGAAGGGTAATATGGCGGGCCAGCCTCTGCAATGAAGCATCCACCTTCGGCGTAGTGTCCCATAACTCCCAATCCTTGGTGTTAAAGGGATAAAGTTTTGACACACTATTGTGGGTGTTGAGCTTTCTTTCCGGCCTTACCCATTCATCTTCCACCAGTTCCTGGATCTCATGAATGAGAGGAAAAGAAGGTAAGGCTTTCTACAGATCTGGATAGTACCTCCTCTGTTTCCTTGGAAGCAAAGCCTCTTCCTGCCATTGCAACGCTTCCTTAACTGCCTCTACCAAAGGAGGGACGAAGGCGAAACTAAACGCATGTGACTCTGGCTCAACTTCATCAGAGGAATCAGAGATTTCTTCAGCCTCTTGGCTGAAACTGACAGATACCCCCTGGTCTGAATCTTCGGATGCTGAAGATGGGAGGGCGAGCGCTTTTTTTAGTAGTGCTTCATAACCCTTCCTTCACTGCAGTCCTGATATAGGCCTTGACCTGACGTGCATCCGCCACATTGTCACAAGCTGCCTCCTTAAAACAGGATGTGCACACCAGTTTCCCTGGGAGCACGTCAGCTGAGCATGCCCAGCACGCTTTAGCTTCCGCTTGATCTGGTGACCAGGACCTGGCTGAAGAAGATCTTGCTCTGTACCTGCATCCCAACTTGGTTTTTCTAGAGCCCTTTTAATGCCTTGCCTTCTCTTAGCTTGGTATGGAGCGACTACAGTGAGGCACAGAAGAGGGAGACCTGGAACACCGTCTTTCTTGGTGTTTTTGCCGTCGCATGTGACCTTGCGACTTGTCATGCCTTGATCCCTTCTTATTCTTTTGAGAGTGGACTTGGAAGCTGCTTGCGAGCATTTATCCCGTCCTGGGTTCTTCTCTCTGTAATAATACAGAAAGAGTGCTTTCTTTTACCAAAAAACAAAAAAAAAACCATGGAAAGGGGAAAAAAAAATTAATCTAACCTTTCCATCAAATCTTCGGTGCTTAAATGGCAGTAATAAACGTCAGGCAGGCAGTACTCCTAAGACCCTGCAATACATAAGCATCTGGTCACTATTTTCCTTTTATTTTATTTTTTATCTTGCTATACTTATTGCCACCACCAGAGTGCTCACAGGCCAACCAAGCTTACCTACAGAGAGCTTGAATCCTCAGACTGGAGCCTCGTCAGACACAGCCGCACTGGTATCACAGCGCAGCCTGATACCCAAGCTTGGCCCTCCCCTTAAGAGAGAGAGAGAGAGAAACGAGAGTCGCCAGTTAGCGACGAACATCCCCGCCGCTGCTAGGCAACCAAACGAGGCCGCCCTCGTGACTAGAGTTGAGCGAACACCTGGAAGTTCGGGTTCTGCTGGTCCGTCCGAACTTCGGGACAAAGTCCGGGTCCGGGTCCGGACGGAACCCGAACGATCGCACGGACAACGAACCCCATTGAAATCAATGGGGACCCAAACTTTTAGGCACAAAAATGGCTGTAGCAAAGTCCTGGAAAGCCCCAGAGGGCTGCAAAAGGAAGTAAAATGGGGGTAAGGGTAGGGCAAGCGCCCTACAAAAAAATGGGGACAGGGAAATAACTTTAAATATTTTTAAAAAAATAAAAACATAAAAAATGCAAAAATGGAGATGAATGTGGTTCATCTTCAAACTGTGTCTGAAAAGTATTAATTAACGGTAGAAGCCATATAACTGTTCTAAAATCATCTTCAAACTAGGGCAAGTGCCCTACAAATAAATGGA
>BLSH010490080.1:15177-34126 GCA_018402905.1 Glandirana rugosa
CCACTCTTACGACTTTCACGCGTGTCTGCCGGGCGTGAAATACGTCGTCGATATGTCAGAGCTGCTGCATAAAGTGCGGGCCGTCTGTGCGCACTTTCAGCATTCTCACCCTGCTGCTGCTCGCCTGTCTGCGCTGCAGCGGAACTTCGGCCTTCCCGCTCGCACATGCTGGAGAGACTGTGCGAGCAGCAGCAGGCAATAGTGGAGTTTCAGCTGCAGCACGCACGGGTCAGTTGCTCTGCGGAACAGCAACACTTCACCACCAACGAGTGTGCCTCCATGCGAGACCTGTGTAGCGTATTGTGGTGTTTTGAGTACTCCACCAACATGGCCAGTGCCGATGACGCTGTTCTCAGCGTTACTATCCCACTTCTATGTCTCCTTGAAAAAACACTTCGGGCCATGATGGAAGGGGATGTGGCACAGGAGGATGAGGAGAAGGAAGAGGGGTCATTTCCACGGTTATCAGGCCAGTCATTCGCAAGGTTCTCAGAGGGTGGGTTCCTGCACCAGCATAGGCCAGGTCAAAAATATTCAAGCCATTGCACAGTTCTGGAGGACGAGGAAGATGAGGAGGAGGAGGTGGAATCGCAGCAGGGTGGCACCCAATGCAGCTCGTGGGCATCACTGGAGCGTGGCTGTGGGGATACAGAGGATACAGATGATATACCTCCCACAGAGGACAGCTTGTCTTTGCCTCTGGGCAGCCTGGCACACATGGCCGACTACATGCTGCAGTGCCTGCGCAACGACAGCCAAGTTGCCCACATTGTAACTTCTTCTGATTACTGGGTGGCCACCCTGCTGGATCCCCATTACAAGGACAACGTGCCCTCCTTAATTCCCTCACTGGAGCATGAGAGGAAGATGCGCGACTACAAGCGCACACTAGTAGAGGCGCTGCTGAGGGCATTCCCAAATGACACCGGGGGCTCAGCGGAAGCACAAGGCGAAGGCAGAGGAGGAGGAGGAGGAAGAGGCTACCAACGCAGCTGTGCCACCGCCAGCACCTCAGAAGGCAGGGTTAGCATGACCGAAATGTGGCAAAGCTTTGTCAGCAGCCCGCCACAACAAACAGCACCACCAGCCGATAGACAACATCTTAGCAGGAGGCAGCATTTCAGCAACATGGTGCAAGAGTATGTGTGCACACGCCTACACGTACTGACTGATGGGTCTGCTCCATTCAACTTCTGGGTCTCCAAATTGGCCACATGGCCTGAGCTTGCCCTTTATGCCTTGGAGGTGCTGGCCAGCCAGTGTATTGTCTGAACGTGTGTTTAGCACGGCAGGGGGCGTTATCACAGACAAGCGCAGCCGTTTGTCCACAGCCAACGTGGACAAGCTAACCTTTATTAAAATTAACCAGGCATGGATCCCACAAGACTTGTCTGCACCTTGTACAGAATAAACATTTAGACCGGACTCACACAGCCATTCGTATACTTGTTTTTTTGAATAGGCCTCAATATTTTGGGGGCTACCCCAATTATAAACAAACAAAAAAAATACAGTGTTGGCTACCTCCTCCTCGACCACCGCCACTTCCACCTACACTGCCACGGTCACGGCCTAGTCAACCTCTAGGCTCCTACTCCACATCCACCCCCCTTCCCATTTTTTTTTATTTGATTTTAATTTATTTTCCCTATCCCCATTTTTTTGTAGGGCACTTGCCCTACTCTTACCCCCATTTTCTTCCTTTTGCACCCCTATAGCACTTGCCAGGACTTTGTTACAGCCATTTTTGTGCCTAAAAGTTCGAGTCCCCATTGACTTCAATGAGGTTCGGGGTCCTGAATAAAGTTCGGGCAACGTTCGGTGCCGAACCCGGACTTTTTTCCAAAGTTTGTTCTGACCCTCCGAACCCGAACGTCCGGGTGTTCGTTCAACTCTATTTATGACCTACCAATTATTACCTTTTAATTTTTTTTTTTTTATTGTGAAAGTCAATTTTTTCACCCACATATAACCTGGGCTCTTTTTACATTTTATTATTCTCAATTCATTTATTTTTTCCAGATTTTTATTTTTATCCATAGCACCTATTAGAACCTCTTACTGCTATTTGCTTCATGTTCTCCGGCGCGGATACATCTCTCATTTTCCAGTAGTATTTATTTAGCATTTATTTATTTGAATCATAAGGTTTACTAGTATACTTCTTTAACTCATATTATAGAGCAGCGCCAATTGCCACCAATAATTCAACCATATCAGAACTATACATACAGGGCATGGAAGGATAGTATATAAGTATAATAAATGGTGAATTGTCTAAAAAGCAAGACTAAACACAAATGTCCCATCTAGGGATTATTGAAGTTACCTTTTGACAATATAATGATTAAACAGAAGGGTAAGTAAATACACATGTACATCCACACAGGGGCCAGTGCGCCAGAGGCACTGCTGTGCCCTCTCCAACAGCACAATGGATTAACAAATCCAAAAATAGATGCATACATAAATCATATCCTCACTGGTAGCATTTACAGGAAAGGCTTATAAGTGAGAACCTCATTAAGGCCTGGGGCTCTAGTAGCCTCAAGGTGTTCAATCCATAATGTTTCTCTTTGTACAATAACTTTATCCCAAGGCCTCCCCTCGGGTTTGCTGGGACCGTTTCCAGTACCAGAAATTTGACCACCTGTGTGTCAAACCTGTGGTACATGTCTAAATGGCGGCTAACTGGTGTAATAATTTATCCATTCCCTGAGTAGTAGATATGATCTCCTATGCCTTGACATAACTGTCGTCTTGTTTTACCGACGTAAAATGCTCCACACTTGCAGAGCATCAAGTAAACTAGCCCCTGTTTGTTACAATTGGCCACGAATCTGGGACGGAAAATCTCGCCATTAGGTAACCTGAAGCAGTTGCCTTCCAGAACCCAAGAGCACACGTCACAGGCGCCTAATGACTCGTAGTGAGTTGATCCCTTAGCGAGGTATTCCTGCGATATACCACTTCAGGTTGAGATCTCACATGTTTAGTCAGAATGGGGTCCTCTTTGAGAAGTTGCCAGTGCCTGTCCAATAGTTGACGTATCTGAAAATTTTGAGAGCAAAACTTGGTGATAAACTTCACTGTGGGTTGAGGCTCTGATGATTGGGCACAATTAATTTTAGATATCAATTGGTGCCTATCCTGTGAGAGTGCCCTATGAAAGGCCCTCTTTAACAGGGATTTACTATAGCCTCGAATGATGAGTCTCTCACGCAAGGAGGCGGCCTGTGACAAAAAGTCTTTCAATCTGGTACAGTTGCGCCATATGCGCAAATACTGAGCATAGGATATGTTCCGCTTGAGGTGCGTGGGGTGTGCACTGCAAGCGTGCAAGGGGGTATTACCTGCCGTCTCCTTGCGATAGAGACCTGTAGCTAGACAGTGATTTTGATCTATAAAAATCGATAAATCCAAAAATGTGATAATTTGGGTAAGAAAATTCAAGGTGAATCTGAGGTTATATGTATTGACATTAAGACAGTCAACGAACTTAACCAGGTCCTCGGCTGCACCGGTCCAGCCATCAAAGATGTCATCTATGAACCGGTACCAGCAGAGGACCTGGTCAGTAAAGGGCCCAAGACTCTCATCCGCAAAAATCTCCCGTTCCCACCCCCCCAGATACAGGTTAGCATATGAGGGCGTGCAACGAATCCCCATTGCAACCCCCTGTATCTGGAGGTAGTGGGTATCCAGGAAGCAAAACCAGTTGTGTGTAAGGATGAATTTCAACAACTGTATGGCAAACTCGCCATACTTCCACAGATTGTGGTCCACCTCTCTAAGGAACGTCTGAGCCACCTTGACTCCCCTCTCATGTGGGATACTGGAGTAAAGAGCCTCCACATCCAAGGTCACAAGAAGGGAACCCGGCGGCACAGACATCCCCTCAATGCGAGTGAGGAGGTCCACCGTGTCCCTAATATATGATGGTAGAGTCAAAACATGTGGTAGCAGACAGGTATCAACCAAGGCACTAGCATTCTCAAGGAGAAATACCACTCCAGAAATAATAGGCCTCCCGGGGGCCCTTTCAAGCCTCTTGTGGACTTTTAGGTAGCGCATAGAAGGTCGCCTCTTTAGGGTCCTTAACATTTAAAAAGTCATAGGTGTTCTGATCAATCAGGCCTTTGTGATATGCATCCAGAATCGGGGTCTTATATTCTGCTATAAATCCTGTGATTTTAGATATATGTAAGGGGTGATACCATTTCCTATTTTGCAGTGTGTCCATACACATTTGTTCATATTGAGATTGGGTCATGATGACCACATTCCCCCCTTTATCTGAATTTTTGATGACAATATCAGGAATTCTCTTGAGGGACTGAGTGGACAATCATCCTTGCAGGGATCATCATCAGGTGGTGCACGTAAGAGAAATTTAAACGATAGAGGGAATATTCGCCCCCAAGCATCCAAGTGTCGTCCTGACCACTTTCCTCCACTTGATCACAGTTCTGATCATTCTTGAGGTCCTAGTCGCTCTGTCACTGATACCCATTTGGGTCCAATTACAGCACAAGCACTCCAGATCATGCAGAACCAACCCTCTGCTTGACCAAAAACACAACAATCGAAAACTAAAACTAACTCTAAACCACATGCCAAGAACACCACCCTTCCTTCTACACCTTACACTCAATCACATGGGCCTACACAATCACAAAGTGTTTTTTTTATCGAGGGCCCACCAAGTGGAAGCAGTCACTCAAACCACCTTGGATCCTCATTTCACACTATTCACAGTTCTACCCTCACCACTCCCTCTGGATTTGGATCCCAATCTCATTCCAACACTGAGTTGTGTCATTCATTTAACTTCACATACATTCACTACTGATCAAATCAATGTTCAATCAAATCAAATCAAATCAATCAAATCAACTGGGACTAAACTTTTGCCCTTCAGCAGTCATGAACAAATATGAGATCATCAAGGACCTGTATTTGTTCTCACGTAACCTCACTAAAAGTTCTTATTTGATGAGGACCGAGTGAGAGCTACAAAGGACAGGGAACTAACAGTACAGACTAAACATTGTTCTATGGCTGAATGTAGAGCCCTTAGAGACTTAATCCTTCTGCTTGAAGAAAATTCTTCTCAAGCATCCACTGACATTTCCCAGGAGACAATGCCAGTACCTGTATGTTCCTCAATTTACCCGTTTCAATTTAAAAACAAATCCAATACATTTCCGGATCTTTCTATTAATTCCAATGTTTGGACGTTCCTCACCACTATTTTGAGTGACATCAAAAGACTTAAAGTTTCACATACACCTCATAACTTTGCACCCCCCCTTATGCAGGCTCTGCACTCCCTCAAGATAATTCCTGATATTGTCATCAAAAATTTGGATAAAGGGGGGAATGTGGTCATCAATCCAATCTCAATAAGAACAAATGTGTATGGACATACTGCAAAATAGGAAATGGTATCGCCCCTTATCTATATCTAAAATCACAGGATTTATAGCAGAATATAAGACCCTGATTCTGGATGCATATCACAAAGGCCTGATTGATCAGAACACCTATGACTTTTTAAATGTTAAGGACCCTAAAGAGGCAACCTTCTATGCGCTACCTAAAGTCCACAAGAGGCTTGATAGGCCCCCAGGAGGCCCTATTATTTCTGGAGTGGTCTCTCTTCTTGAGAATGCTAGTGCCTTGGTTGATACTTGTCTGCTACCACATGTTTTGACTCTACCATCATATATTAGGGACACGATGCATTGAGGGGATGTCTGTGCCGCCGGGTTCCCTTCTCGTGACCTTGGATGTGGAGGCTCTTTACTCCAGTGTCCCTCATGAGAGGGGAGTCAAGGTGGCTCAGACGTTCCTTAGAGAGGTGGACCACAATCTGTGGAAGTATGGCAAGTTTGCCATACAGTTGTTGAAATTCATCCTTACATACAACTGGTTTTGCTTCCTGCATACCCACTACCTCCAGATACAGGGGGTTGCAATGGGGACTCTTTGCACGCCCTCATATGCTAATCTGTATCTGGGGGGGTGGGAACGGGAGATTTTTGCGGATGAGAGTCTTGGGCCTCTTACTGACCGGGTCCTCTGCTGGTACCGGTTCATAGATGACATCTTTGTCGTCTGGACCGGTGCAGCCGAGGACCTGGTTAAGTTTGTTGACTGTCTTAATGTCAATACATATAACCTCAAATTCACCTTGAATTTTCATACCCAAATTATCACATTTTTAGATTTATCAATTTTTATAGATCAAAATCACTGTCTAGCTACAGGTCTCTATTGCAAGGAGACGCAGGTAATACCATCTTGCATGCTTGTAGTGCACACCCCATGCACCTCAAGCGGAGCATACCCTATGCTCAGTATTTGAGCATATGGCGCAACTGTACCAGATTGGAAGACTTTTTGTCACAGGTCGCCTTCTTGCGTGAGAGACTCATCATTCGAGGCTATAGTAAATCCCTTTTAAAGAGGACCTTTCATAAGGCACTCTCACAGGATAGGCACCAATTGATATTTAAAACAAATTGTGCCCAATCATCAGAGTCTCAACCCACAGTGAAGTTTATCACCAAGTTTTGCGCTCAGCATTTTCAGATACGTCAACTATTGGACAGGCACTGGTATTTTCTCACGAGGACCCCATTCTGACTAAACATGTGAGATCTCAACCTGAAGTGGTATATCACAGGAATACCTCATTAAGGGATCAACTCACTCATAGTCATTACAATCCCAGGCGCACCACACCATTGGAGCCCCACCTAGGGGGGGCACCCTATGTGGCGCCTGTGACGTGTGCCCTTGGGTTCTGGAAGGCAACTGCTTCAGGATACCTAATGGCGAGATTTTCCATCCCAGATTTGTGGCCAATTGTAACACACAGGGGCTAGTTTATTTGATACTCTGCAAGTATGGAGCATTTTACGTCGGTAAAACGAGATGACAGTTACGTCAACGCATAGGAGATCATATCTACTACTCAGGGAATGGAAAAATGATTACACCAGTTAGCCGCCATTTAGACCTGTACCACAGGTTTGACGCGCAGGTGGTCAAATTTCTGGTATTGGAAACGGTCCCAGCAAACCCTAGGGGAGGCCCTTGGGATAAAGTTATCCTACAAAGAGAAACATTATGGATTGAACGCCTTGAGGCTACTAGAACCCCAGGCCTTAACAAGGTTCTCACTTATAAGCCTTACCTGTAAATGCTACCAGTGAGGATATGATTTAGGTATGCATCTATTTTTGGATTTGTTAATCCATTGTGCTGTTGGAGAGGGCACAGCAGCGCCTCCGGCGCACTGGCCCCTGTGTGGATGTAGATATGTATTTACTTACCCTTCGGCTTAATCATTATATTGTCAAAAGGTAACTTCAATAATCGTATATGCCTGCCCACAATTGGTGGGCCTCTCCTGATTTGAATTGTTCTTGGGTACTTTGGGAAGTTCTGCTATGTGTCCTAATCTGCCTCTGTGGTGTTCATGTGTCTCTGGAATATGTATTCCCTTTGTGCAGTAATCCCTAGATGGGACATTTGTGTTTAGTCTTACTTTTTAGACAATTCGCCATTTATTATACTTATTATCCTTCCATGCCCTGTATGTATAGTTCTTATATGGGTTTTGTATTTATATTTTATCTCCAGCAGCACTTAGTGTCCCCAGGTTCAGGCTCACCAACCAGTGGATACCCTCTTTTTTGGGACAATCCTTCCCCATACCTCTGGATCCTTGGACGAGCGTTCTTTTTGGTAGGTATGCGGCTCAAAGCGCCGCGAGTATCAGCCCTGAGTGGTCCTACCCGGTCCTATTTGGGGCACTGCGGCGGGGGAGGTGTTCACTGGAGGGAACCCTCTGGAGACCCTCCCTGCCTCCTCCGTGCGGCCGTCCTTCCCCTTGTGCCAGTGCTTGTCTACACCGCAAATTGCGATGCGGCTCTGCACTGCGCAGGTGCGGGGTTCGGAGTGCGCATGTGCCGAGGCAATGCGCAGACGCCACTGATTGGGGCCGTGTTCTTTATAAGGTGTACAGTTTTCCAGGGACTTCATGGCAGCAGCACGCAGGGGAGAACACACGCGTATGTGTACTAACTTTAGGTAAGCCGAATCCCTGGCTCTATAAGGGTACCTATACAGACCCCTTTTCTTTCTTGGTATCCAACAAATCCCTTTGTGGATTTAACTTATTCTTATTTAAACTGATGAATAAATATGTTTCTTTATATTTTTTTTTGGATATGTATTATATGTATTGTAGCAAAAAGTAAAACAATATATTAATATAATATATAAAATTGTCACTCTTTATTTATAGCGCAAAAAATAAAAAATGCAGAGGTGATCAAATACCACCCAAAGAAAGCTCAGTTTGTGGGAAAAAAAGGACGTCAATTTTGTTTGGATACAGAGTTGAGCGACCGTGCAATTGTCAGTTAAAGCGACGCAGTGCTCTGTTTAGGAAGGGGGTAAATCCTTCCCGGGCTGAAGTGGTTAAGCTGTGTTTTCACTATTCTGGGATTTTTATTTTTATTTTTTCTTTAATACGTATTTCGTGCTTAAAACATTTGCTGCATGCTTTGAAAATTCCTCCAAACCCACCCTTCATGCTGCATTACAATTAGCTAACTTTTGACCATTTGTGACTTCTACAACTTCCTCTGACTTTTCAAGTAATTTTTTGTCTCAGATAAAAGAGAGTCTGTTCATATTATGAGTATAGTGCCTCTGTGAGAGTGACTCCTCTCCTCCTGCTAAAATGCACAACATATCATTAATCAGTGTAATAAAGGAGTGATACAGAATGTTGTATTCACAGCAGTTGTGTATATAGAAAAGCTATAGCTACAGTCAGTATGTACTTTGACCCAGCTTAAAAGTCGCTACAGAGTGCACCTGGCTTCCAGGATTTTACATGGCATACAGAAAACATTTCAAGCGCAAAATGTATGTAAAGACATCTTAAGTGCCTGCTAAAACATAAATAACAATCTATATAATTACATATGGCAGGTTAACTTGAAGAGAGAGACATACCAACTACTTTCTTATGGACAAAAGTAGAATGATTAGAATAGAGCACAGACACAGTTAAATGTGTACATGCATTTATTAAATGTTGTATTTATGAGAAAGTAAAGTAGGGCAAGTAGGGTGAGTTTATTTCTTCTTTATAAATCATTTACATGCTAAAAGCAAAAAAAATTAGGATTATTTTCATAAAATACATGGATTTAAACACCACCATTCATTGGAAGAAGTGACAATAGTTCAACAATCTAACTTTGACAGGGTGAAACATGTCCACCAAAATTTTCAGCAGACTTGAATGGAGATAATGGCAAACAGATTTTTTGTCTCATCTTAACCACTTCAGCCCTGGAAGGATTTCCCAGTTTAGGACCAGAGCACTTTTTGCGATTCGGCACTGCGTCGCTTTAACTGAAAATTGTGTGGTCGTGCGACGTTGTACCTAAACAAAATTTGCGTCCTTTTTTTCCCACAAATAGAGCTTTCTTTGGTGGTATTTGATCACCTCTGTGTCATTTCTGGTCACCGCTATAAACAAAAGAAGAGTGACAATTTTGCAAAAAAAACAATATTTCTTACTTTTTGCTTTAATATATGTAAAAAAAATATAAAAAAACATTTTTTTCATTGGTTTTAGCCGATTTATATTCTTCCTCATATTTTTGGTAAAAAAAAATCTCAATCGGCATATATTGATTGGTTTGCGCAAAAGTTGCCACGTTTACGAATGATGAGAATTAATTTATGGGGTTTTTATTTATATTTTATATTTTACTAGTAATGTTGGCGATCTGCGATTTTTATTGGGACTGCGATATTGAAGCGGACATGTCAGATCATTTTGACACTTTTTTGGGACCATTGGCATTTATACAGCGATCAATGCTATGAAAATGCATTGATTACTGTATAAATGTCACTGGCAGGGAAGGGGTTAACCTGCAGGGGCACTCTAAGGGGTTAACTGTGTTCCCTGTGTGTGTTATAACTGTATGGGGACTGGGATGAGTGGGGGAGGAGAGTGATCACAGCTCCCATACACAGGGAGCCTGTGATCACACCCCTTCCCCCTCTGTCAGAACGGAGATCCGTGTTTACATACACAGACCCCCGTTCTGTCACATTGAGTCCACGGTACCCACTCCCTGGCCCCCCCGGAACACTGTGAGTGTGCGAACGTTTCTCCGGTGGCACACGTGCGCTCACAATACTTGTTCTCTCAGCCGCCGTCAAGTGAAGGCATTTCACGATAATGAGCCAAGTTGCTGCCGTCAAGCCACGGCGAGCAGTCGGCAACTGGTTAGTTTGTTGAATATACCTTTTCTTGTATCATATTTGGAGACATTTTCATTCAACCGAATTCAAAATCAGAAGTGATGTCATGTTTTGCATATTTTTTGCATCTTTTTTTCCATTCTGAGCATGCGTAGTCTCGGTCGTATGATTTTTTTCATACAAAAACTGTACTAACGGAACAAAAGTCAGACATGGCATTGTCATACGACAAAAATTTACTAGTCTGCACATGCAGCTTTTGTCTGACGGAAAACGTCAATCGGCTGTCGAAAGGAGAATACTAATATTTAGAATTTTGGACATCAGTCTGTCGAACAACAATTCCCATCCCAATTTCGCAATGCATGTACGGGCCTTAAATTGAGTCAAACAACAAAAGTTGTATAATGTGTAGATACACACTATCCAATTTTCTGTAGAGCTTTTTCCTTCAAACTTAACAAAACCATAAATGAGATCAAACCTTAGGAGTTTAAATTTGTATGCAATCAGGCAGGCCCCTTGCACTACATGATTTTGGTAAATCTGAAGGAAATGTGACAACAAAAGTTGGATAGTGTGTATGGGGTCTAAAGGCCCGTACACACGATGCAAATTTTGATCTGAAATTTTCATTCGACAGGCTGTCGTCCAAAATTCTTACCGTCAGTATGCTCCTTTCGACAGCCGATTTGCCTTTTTCGTCAGACAAAAGCTGGATGTGCAGACTAGAAAATTTTTGTCTATCGACAGTGCCATGTCCAATTTTCAGATGGTGTGTACAGAAATCAAACACACAAAAGTACAAACACACATGTTCAGAATCCAGGGATGACCCGGACATGCTCGGTCGTGTAAACTGGTGATCGTAATTCACAATTAACATTCGCGAAGCGGCAATTAAAATAGCAAAATGCAGCGCACATTATCATCTTCTTTAATCTGATAATAATATGAAATTAGCGACTTTTGGGGAAAAAAAAGAAATTAGCGGAAGTGGCCCAAAGGTCACCAAACATTAACTTCCTCTTTATACGTTCATAGTACGTCACTATGTTCACCTTTGTCAATGAAAATTTTTGCATAGTCAGTACGTTTTACAAAATCATGGACACACGCTTTTGACAAAAATCAGAAGCGTGGTTGTACGGCAATCGAACCGTGTGTATGAGGCTTAAGTCTAGGTTTCACAAAAAAAAAATATTAGGGTTCATGTCAATGGGAATTTTAGTAAATTCTAGTAAAACAATACATTTCAAAGGCATGTAGTTGTGTTCAACAGCATTTGGCATAAAAAAGCTGGGTTTGACCTGCTTTGCTTAACCACTTCAGCCCCCGAAGGTTTTACCTCCTTAATGACCAGGCCATTTTTTGAGATATGGCACTGCGTTACTTTACCTGACAATTGTGCAGTCGTGCGATGCTGTACCCAAATAAAATTGATGTCTATTTCCCCACATATAGAGCTCTTTTGGTGATATTTGATCACCTCTGCAGTTCTTATTTTTTGCGATATAAACAAAAAAAGCAGACAATTTTGAAAAAAATAAATATTTTTTACTTTCTGCTATAAAACATATCCAATAAAAAAAATGAAATTTCTTTATCAATTTAGGCCAATATGTATTCTCCTACATATTTTTGGTAAAAAATCCCAATACGCATATATTAATTGGTTTGCGCAAAAGTTATAGTGTTCACAAACTAGAGGATAGATTTATAGCATTTATAGCATTTTTATTTTTTATTGTTTTTACTGATAATGGTGGCAATCAGTGATTTTTAGAGACACTTTTTGGGGACCAGTGACACCAATACAGTGATCATTGCTAAACAAAATGCACTGACACTGTATAAATGACACTGGCAGGGAAGGGGTTATCATCGGGGGCAATCAAAGGGTTAAGTGTGTTCCCTGGCAGTGTTTTCTAACTGTGTGGGGGATGGACTGGCAAGAAGAACACAGAGATCCCTGTTCCTGATTACAAGGAACAGAAGGCCTCCGTGTGCTTCCCTGTCAGAACGGGGATCTGTCTTGTTTACATAGGCAGATCCCTGTTCTGCCTCTCTGTGGAGTGAACGTGGGTGACCGGCGGACATTGGGTTCGCCAGACCTGCTGATTGGCTCCCCCTCCATGCAGCGGGCGCACCCACAGTATCTATTGCACAAAATGACGTATAGGTACGTTGTTTCACGCAGTATATATATGCAGTGGGCAGTCTTTTAAATGCACCCTAATAGGACATGCTGCATTTACAGAAACATAGTGCAACACAAAGCAGGTAAAAGGCAACCTTTTACCTGCCATTTGTACTGTTCATTTAATGTCAATGATATTTTAGTTTCTATCAGATGTTATTTCTCGGTTTATTTTGTTCATGCCTCCAAACAATTACAAATGCTGGACACAGCCTTTGTGATTAATATGTTACCATTTCAAGAAATTGAGTTCAGCTGTAGTCCTAAAATGTCATGAAAGGAATGCATCAATTATTTAAATTTAATCAAGTAGGTAGAGTGCACATGAAAAGTTTGAACATGCCGAAACCTAAAATTTAACAGGATATATTTAGAACATTTTTCATAGAAGAACCAAGTTATCACTATGAGTTCAAATAAAACTGATTTTCAGTATTTAAGTTTACTTGGGCATCTTTGCTCCATCTTTTTCAAAATTTTGGTTAACCATTTGATGACTACAATCTGAAATGATCTGAGATTATCAGGCACAATTCTCTAGGCTGAGAAAAATGTTTTGTGAATTCCACCTGTGAAATAACAGTCTTTACTTATGCATTCTGCTAGTTCTGAAACCTACAATCAGGAATAAATCAGTGTAGTTTTCAGTCATCTAATGAACAGTATAGGCAAATCATACTGATCACATGGAGAAAGGAGGCGTGTTTACAAATATAATTCTCCAACCTGTAGATGGCACTGTGTTTCTCTCTCAATGTTAAAGTTACAACCACTTCAGCCCCGGAAGGATTTCCCCTTTAGGACCAGAGCACTTTTTGCGCTTCGGCACTGTGTCACATTAACTGACAATTGCGCAGTCGTGCGACATTGTACCCAAACCAAATTTACGTCCTTTTTTTCCCACCAATAGAGCTTTCTTTTGGTGGTATTTGATCACCTCTGCATCATTTCTGATCACCGCTATAAACAAAAAAAAGTGACAATTTTGCAAAAAAAAAAAAAACAATATTTCTTAATTTTTGCTATAACACATATCCAAAAAATATATATAAAAAAAAATGTTTTCATCAGTTTTGGCCGATTTATATTCTTCCTCATATTTTTGGTAAAAAAAAATTGAAATAGGCGTATATTGACTGGTTTGCGCAAAAGTTGCCGCGTTTATGAATGATGAATATTAATTTATGGGATTTTTATATATTTTTTATCTTTTACTAGCAATGGCGGTGCTATGAGATTTTTAGCGGTACTGCGATATTGCGGCGGACATGTTGGACCATTTTTACCCTTTTTTGGGACCATTGGCATTTATACAGCGATCAGTGGTATGAAAATGCACTGATTACTGTGTAAATGTCACTGACAGGGAAGGGGTTAACCTGGGGGGGCGCTCTAATAAGGGTTAACTGTGTTCCCTGTGTGTGTTACTAACTGTATGGGGGCTGGGATGAGTGGGGGAGAAGAGTGATCGCGGCTCCCATATACAGGAAGCCTGCGATCACATTCCTTCCCCCTGTCAGAATGGAGATCCATGTTTACATACACGGACCTCCGTTCTGTTACTGTGGGGGAGCAATCGTGGGTAGCTGGTGGAGATAGGGTCTGCCCTACCCGCTCCCTGGCTCCCCCGGAACACAGTGAGCGTGTGAGTGCACCCACGATCCACAATCAGGTTTGTGAAATCGAACCACTTTGCCACCGTCATGCAATGGCAGGTGATCAGCAAGTGGTTAAGTGTAAAAAAAATGTAAAATTTACGTTTAGTGCCCATTCACACAGGGGCTACTTGCGCTCCGACTTGAGTCGCCTCAAGTCGCCCCAAGTCACTTGACATTTGCAATCCCATTGAAATGAATGGGAGCCGTCTTAATGTACACTACTGAAGTTGGAGTGACTTCAGAAAAGGTTCTCGTATTACTTCAAACCGACTTCTACCCGACTTGTGCCCATAGAATTGAATAGAAGTCGGATCCCCCCATCTAAATGGAAGTGACTTTACAGTGAAAAGAAAAGAATGTATCCAGGGCAACCCCCTCCCTCCCTGCTCTGATTGACCACAGGCAAAGTCGCCTAGCATTATGTCGAGTTGTAAGTTGTCTGAAGCCGTCTGAAGTCGCGCTGAAATCACTTAGCAAAGCTGCTCTGAAGTCGAGTCTCCCCTGTGTGAATGCAGCCTAAGAATTAATTCTAAAAAGTTAAACATTTGATTCAAAAAGGTTATGTGTAAAATAAGCATATTTTGTCACATTTTTAGTTAGTAAAACACTGAACCAAATAAAAGTAGTATCTGTCTTTAAATAAACAATGTAAAAATATTTAGGGAGACAAATCAATCATAACATTATTGTAAAATTACCTGATGCGTACTGAAGCTGCTAAATTTGGTTTGGGAATACACGGGATAGAGACAAATAGCACTCTTGGAAAAGTGTGTGCTTGCTGTCCTGACTGTCCCAGTTTTCTCTCACGTCTGTTTATGGCAGGCTGCAGGGGAACAGAAAATGCATGTTTGTTAGAGGGCAACAGTTCTCTATATTGCTGTACTGCACTCGCACTCTCATTTCTGCTCATTTTTGACAAACAAAATAGCAAGTAGAGAACAGCCAAAAGGTATTTTGTTTCAAATATTAAGACTGCAATTTTGAAATGCAGGGTCCCAGGTAGCGCTGTTCTTTGCCTGTCCGTGTCACATTTTTTAAAGGCCAAAGGACAAGAAAAAACAACATATAGAACTACTATGAGAAAATGTTTTACCGGGTGCCAAAAACTTAAATTAGAGAAGTGTCAGGGAATAGTACAGAGCTCCCCAGTTTTCTCTCACCTTTTTTGATGTCTGTTTGTGGCAGGCTCAATGACGGGAACACAGAATACATTCTGCACAGGGGCTAACAGTTCTCTATGCTTTTCTACTTTTCCTCTATTGCTCTTATTTCTCAAACTATGATGGGTGTATGAGCTTATAGAGGACTCAGTGCCATCATTCCTAATGTTGGATACATAGGAAATTACCCTCTCGGTTGAGATTTTAGAGGCACAAAAATGGTCATATAATTATAAAATCATATGTATATTATTGTTTACAATTCATAAAATAGTCCATATATGACATAAAAAAGATAAGACACATAAATGTAATGGCCAAACAATTTTCAGAGTGATGGATGATAATTAGCAACCAATGAATTTCGGAGAAACTTCATCAGAGGTACCGAGTATAGATCAAACATTAAGTTTACTTCTGTAAAGAAAAATCAAATCATGAATGCATGTTCATCATTGTCACTTGAGATATATAGAACCTCCATGGGAGAAAGGGATTGTACTTACCGTAATACTATGGATGTAGTATGTTAAAAGTGGTTAACGAGCAGTATTTCTTAAACTGCAAGACAGACCAACAAAGAGACCCTAATGCCAGAAGCCACCCACAGCTGGGAAGCCAGGGCACGCAAACTCCCACAAAGGAGCCGGGCGGTACCATGTACACAGAGCAAGACAGAGCTAGCTATTATACAGTGTCCACCTTAGAAGGGGGTCTGCATAAGATAAAAAGTAAATGTAGATCAAGAACTATTTACAAAATAGAACAATAATCCATCAGAAATTTGGATGAGTCACCCATATAGCATATATACACAGAGACTACCTGACATAAGTTGCTTGTGGGGAAATGACGCAGGGGTTATATTGCAGAGCATACGTTACACTGATAGACCTCAAACAAATAAGTGCGGCCAGATGTTAGGACTGTTAACAAAAATAGACAAAAGAGTATGACACAACCTCAAAGAAAACATAGGTAAAACACCTACACAACATATGGTAACTGCAGCATATAAGGAAACCATTCATAAGAGGTGACTATCATACCTTATGGTAAAAGCCTGCACATGCTGACAACAGGAGGTGTAAATCAGACAGTCAGTGGGACCAAGATGTCAGAGGTATTGGAAGCAACCGCATAAAATAAGTAGTAATTACACTTCTCAGACAAAGGAGGGTCCACATCTAGTAAATGGCACAAAAGACAGCCACAAGGAAAGATCCATTAGGGAGCGCCCAACAGAGTTTCAGATACCTGATAGTATGAGCATTTGATTTCCTGACCTCTAAGCCGCTGCCATGCGCAGATTGTACGACCCAAGGCAGGGCTTATAAGAGGTACAGATGTTGTCATGATCCTATCCACGCGCATCAATCCGCACACACCCCCAGATGCTGGCCAATGATAGCCTGTGGGGGTGCATCCAATAGGCATCATCCTGCTCATTGGGCGGGATGATGTCACGTGCCAGGCGGCAACCGATGCCACTTCCCCCCTGTGGAGCACAAGCAGGAAGTGAGGTAGAAGTCAGCACAAAGCCAATCAGCGCCTCACACTGCAGGGCCGATGGAACGCACACAGCTGATGGATGGAAAGATGGAGCGGGATAGAAGAAAATCTAGAGCCCACTGGGCTGGGAAAGAGGGCTTACAAGGCGCCAAGGGAAGGTTAAACCTGCCACCCTAACCATGCAGGCAGGTGGCTCGGGTGTGCCAGGCAGGAGAAAGCAAGTGGCAACCTAGAGGGGAGGCAGGTGGCATCAGCAACAGAGAAGTAACAAAGTATACTCTCATGGAGGAAGTCACATACGACAAGATGAAAATGCAGTACAAAGTTTTAACAGAATCATAATGGTACAAAATTTATTAAACATAGTTTACAGTGGCTAAAAAGGTCACAGTTGCCTAACAAGGAGAAAAAAGAAAGAGAGAGATTAGAACAACAAAAAGAGGGAGAGAAAATGAACAGGGAAAAGATTATCTTGCAGAAAATACATGTCGCAGATAAGAAACAACGAGATCTTTCATAAAAAGCAGCGCACATTACTCATTGTTAGGCACAGATTTAGCTCCTTGACTATCCAAGATGTTAGTACCTTTCTAGCCGCTGTCATTAGTACAGTGACAGTGTATAGTATTATCACTGGTCACCAATGATGTCAGTGGCAGTTAGTCAGTTCCCCCCAGCATCAATTAGTATCAGATTTCCCACCACACTATAACATTCCCATTATAAATCGCTGATCACTGCCATTAGTAGTATAAAAAATAAATGAATACAAATTTCAATATACACTGAGCAAATTATAAACACAACACTTTTGTGTTTGCCCCTATTTATCATGAGCTGAACTCAAAGATTTTAGACTTTTTGATATGTACACAAAGGCCTGTTTCTCTCAAATATTGTTCACAAATCTGTCTAAATCTGTGTTAGTGAGCACTTCTCCCTTGCCAGGATAATACATCCACCTCAGAGGTGTGGCATATTAAGATGCTCATTAGACAGCATGATTATTGCACAGGTGTGCCACACTAAAAGGCCACTCTAAAATGTGCAGTTTTATAACACAGCACAATGCCACAGATGTCGCAAGTTTTGAGGGAGTGTGCAATTGGCATGCTGACTGCAGGAATGTCCACCAGAGCTGTGGCCCTCAAATTGAATGTTCTTTTCTTTACCATAAGCCATCTCCAAAGGTGTTTCAGAGAATTTGTCAGTACATCCAATGGGCCTCACAATCGCAGACCACGTGTAACCACACCAGCCCAGGACCTCCACATCCAGCATCTTCACCTCAAAGATCGTCTGAGACCAGCCACCCGGACAGCTGCTTTGCATAACCAAAGAATTTCTGCACAAACTGTCAGAAACTGTCTCAGGGAAGTTTATCTGCATGCTCATCATCCTCATCGGGGTCTCGAACTGACTGCAGTTTGTCATCATACGTCACATTCAATGGCGTCTGCCACTTTGGACAGGTGTTCCCTTCATGGATGAATCCCAGTTTTCACTGTACAGGGCAGAAGGCAGACAGCATGTATGGTGGCATGTGGGTGAGCGGTTTGCTGATGTCAGTGTTCTGGATTGAGTGGCCTATGGTGGCGGTGGGGTTATGGTATGGACAGGTGTATGCTAAGGACAACGAACACAGGTGCATTTTATTGATGGCATTTTGAATGCACAGAGATACCATGACGAGATCCTGAGGCCCATTGTTGTGCCATTCATCCACGACCATCACCTCATGTTGCAGCATAATAATGCATGGCCCCATGTTGCAAGGATCTGTACACAATTCCTGTAAGCTGAAGACATCCTAGTTCTTGCATGGCCAGCATACTCACCGGATATGTCACCCATTGAGCATGTTTGGGATGCTATGGATCGGCGTATATGACAGCGTGTTCCAGTTCCTGCTAATATCCAGCAACTTTGAGCAGCCATTGAAGAGGAATGGACCAACATTCCACAGGCTACAATCAACAACCTGATCAACTCTATGCGAAGGAGATGTGCTGCACTGCACAAGGCAAATGGTGGTCACACCTGATACTGACTGGTTTTCGGACCCCCCAGACCCCCCCAATACAGTAAAACTGCAAATTTTAGAGTGG
>BLSH010490080.1:34136-45788 GCA_018402905.1 Glandirana rugosa
AGTCAGGGACGGGAGTTCCTCGAATGTTAGATTCCAGGAGTTGAGTATAAGTATGTATGTGTATGATCCCAGTTACATCTGTCGTAGGTTAATTGGATGGTCGTTCGTACAGAAACCTCACACCCTCCTTTGCCTTCATGAGCCTCCTTTGGATGCGTCCGTGTCCCTCTTGTACGTTTGAGATCCGTCAATCACAGTACCAACCCTAAGTTTGGTTTGAATCCATGTATGTGACTCGTTTTAATATTTTCGTTGTGAAAACACAAACGGGGATAAATAGTACTCGACTTGAATTTCTAGATGTTGAAAAAGGTACATGTGTTTAGACACAATTACTCGTGAACAGGAGACGGCTCTATTAGGTAAGTGGAGTGTCCAAACCGTATAGTTCTACGACTAATCTGTCGTACTAATAAAGTGTCCACACGGAATCCGACCGGTGTTATTTTCCGGTGAGATTTTAAACGTCAAGATGACATAACCCCCCCCCATTTTAGAGTGGCCTTTTATTGTGGCCAGCCTAAGGCACACCTGTGAAATAATCATGCTGTCTAATCAGCATCTTGATATGCCAAACCTGTGAGGTGAATGGATTATCTCGGCAGAGGACAAGTGCTCATTAACACAGATTTGTGTACATGGAAAAAGTTGTAGATCTTTAAGTTCAGCTCATGATAAATAGGGGCAAACACAAAAGTGTTGCTTTTATAATTTTGCTCAGTGTATGTACCTAAGTTTGGTTTGAATCCCAACCATGACACTAACTGCCTAGAGTTTGCATGTTCTCCCTGTGCCTGCGTAGGTTTCCTCCGAGTACTTCCGTTTCCTCCCACACTCCAAAGACATGCTTGCTGGTAGGTTAATTGGATGCTGTCTACATTGACCCTAGTATGTGTATGTATGAATATGAGTTGAGGACCTTAGATTGTAAGCTCCTTGAGGGCAGGGACTGATGTGAATGTACAATGTTTATGTAAAGTGCTGCGTAAATTGATGGCACTATATAAGTACCTGAAATAAATAAAATAAAAATAGTTTGTAGACGCTATAACTTTTATGCAAACCAATCAATATACACTTATTGTGTTTTTTTGTTTTTTACCATAGACATGTAGCACAATACATTTGGGCCAAAAATTATGAAGAAATTAGATTTTTTACATTTTTTTATTGGATATGTGTTATAGTAGAATGTTCTGTCTTCTTTCATTTATATAATAAAAAGCCCAGTGGTGATGAAATACCACCAAAAGAGAACTATATTTGTGTGAAAAAAATGATAAATTTTGTTTGGGCACATTGCATGACTGCGCAATTACCAGTTAAAGTGGCGCAGTGCTAAACAGCAAAAATGGCCTGGTCGTAAAGAGGGTAAAACTTTCCAGAACTAAAGTGGTTCATTTTTATTTTAACTTTTATTTAAGTTTTTGTATAAGTATCTGTTTATTATTATTATACATAAATACAATCAATGTTTGTTTTACAAATACGCATGTAATAAATGACAAAGGATTCCAAAAACACTATGGGTTATCACATTAAACAAAGCTCCCTTTTACTTATATAAGCATCCTACTGAGTCATCTAATAAGGGAAGAATCTCCACTGTAAGGACTCATTTGAATGCTATAAGCGATGATCTTCTTTTTGCACGGAATGCTGAAATAGATGAATATGTGAAACTAGAGCCCCATCTGCTCCATCATATTAATATGCAAAATGTCTTATTAATCTGGTTAAAAAAAGGAAAATAATTTTTTTTAGTCCAAACTATAATAAATAAAGAAAATATATACAAGCCACAATACATTCCCTTTATGTGACTCAATCACCATCAACATGTACATCCACTTTATTTTATTACAGATGAATAATGTGTTTTATATTTAAAATGACAGTTCTATGAATTTGTTGGGGGATGATTTATGCCTCCTGTTCAGGAATACCAGAGTGTAATAAACTGCTTACTGAGTGTGCCCTGAGGGTACATTTAAATCATAGCATTTTAAACCCTTTGCATGTAGAAGTCTGGTGTCTTCTTAGCCTGTGCAGAGATCA
The DNA here is from genome assembly GCA_018402905.1 of Glandirana rugosa. Lineage (NCBI taxonomy): Eukaryota > Metazoa > Chordata > Amphibia > Anura > Ranidae > Glandirana > Glandirana rugosa. Next base: position 36,195 of record BLSH010490080.1, read on the forward strand.
TGGTGCAGTACACTCTATTACCATTAAGAAGTTCTGAAAGAGATTAAAAATCCAATTGTTATCACAGCCTTACCCACAGAGGCGTACTGCTCCCGCTCTTGAAATCCTTCTTTTAAAAAGTAATTATTTTGTTATTAAAAGTCAGAAATGACACTTAACGTGTTCCTTCAAAGGCAACTACTTTATCATCACTGCTACAAAACAGCTGATTTAGAGAATTTTAATGTGCTTAGCAGACTTATTGTGAGTAAACATTTCCCTCTGTCTAATCATCAGAAATAAGACAAGAATAATATTCTCGAAACTACCAGTTTATGCAATAAGCTGCACATTTCCATGCCTATTTCCAAAAGCTCTATTAAAGCTGAACTCCAGGCAGATTAAAAAAAGACACAAATTAATGCAGCTTTGTATTTATAAATATATTATTAGATGTTTTTTTTTGCAGCAGCAGGCAAGCAGTATAGGTACCTGAATTTGGCGTGGTATCAGCCTATTGAGTGTAAGAGGTAGAAGCAGCATGCAGACAGAGCTGTTTCTGCTGCAGTGCAATGAATATGCTGATTGAAAAAAAATCAGTAACTACAAATGAGTTCATGGTTATGTCTGAACCTGGGTTTGGACTGAACTGTACTTGTTCGAACTTTCACCTGAATGCTTACTTATTAGCCTGTTTGGCAGGAGCAGTGCGTCATATATAGTTCCATTTTTTTCTACTGCTACTATATATGACAGCTTCCTTCTTCACGTTCCATGTACACAAAGGAGAAGGAATGGCATCTCTACATTAATTTCCCAAATATGGCCACATAACCATAATTGGGCAATGACATTGACCAAATAAGGCCATGGTCTTAATGGTCAGCCACTATCTATGCCCCTTTGTTTATATTCCAGATGGAAAATCACAGAGCCATCATTAGTTTGTGGTAATCAGCGAGTATGAATGATTTGGCATGTTTTTTTTTTGTCAGGTCAGCAGGTGTCATTTATGACTCTACCAATGAGTTTTTTTTTTTTAATAAATGACTTGTCAAATAAGAGGGCCCCCAGATACCACCTTTCCATGGCAATGAGTAAGGAGTAGTATGTAAACAATTATGTTTAGAACAGTGACAACATGATCTAAAGACTTGTAATTGAACCAGGTAAGCAAAGAGTCAGAATACAATAGGTCATTTGGCTGAGATGAGAAGAAGATAATAAACATAACTTTCGATCCATGCCCATCTCTTGATCTTTGGGCAAGATTATTTTATTGCTATGCACTTTTCAAATAACTATAAAGGAAGATGTATCTAATCCACTTTTTGAATTCTGCCAAAGCTAAGAATGCACAACACTGGAAACTTTCAAAAGTGTCTACCAGAAATATGGTTGTGTTAGACATGAATTAAAAGTTCTATTGAATATCTTCTGCTCATCTCAGCTCTATGACCTATTATAGTCTGACTATTTGCCTACCTGGTTCTATTACATTTTGCAAGTTGCACGTTTCCAAATACAATTGTTTATATACAAAAGTATGCTGTATATTAAAAAATGCAGGATTAAAAAAAAGTTCATATGGCTTTGTATATAAGCAAAGCAAAGTGATACTGATTGTGATCACAATTGCTCCATTTATTAACAAAACTATGTGGGACAGAAGGCCAAATAAGGCCACTGGTTGTATTTTGGATGGGGGGGGGGGGTATCCATCCCAAATTCTGGCAGTTTGTAGAGTTGTTTTCATTTTTGTTTGTCAAAGTGAGGAGCTGAAGTTGTTAGGATGGCTAATTAGTTATTGAGCTCAGCTGAAGAAGGTTAGGTTGTTTGGGCACTATAAAACTCCCAAATGACTTAGGGAACTTGCCCAATCCTGGATTAAGTTTCCTGTATATGTCAGTCTGGGGAGCATGACACTATCTGTGTGGTGAATGACAGATGACAAAGCCTATGTGGCAAGGACTTTATTTTGCTGACAGTCAGGTGTCTGGGCAAGAGCTGGTTGCTCTAGGACTGTTAGCCAGGGATTGTGTATTCTAGTAAGTTGCCAAAGTGGTAAGTATATCCCTGTTTTATTTGTATCTAGTTGTTTTGATGCCTGTACATAGTGTAAATACACTTTGCAAATTAATTGCACGTTAGTTTCACCAAGATCTGCTTTTTACTGTGCCTGTTTATGTGCTGCAGACTTATCTAGGGAGTCAAGCACAGCCTGCTGCTGGGCTAATTCCTCACACCTGTGATTACCAAGTCAATGCTAACATGGTGATCACATAGCTTTATTCACTCACAAAGCCACATAATGATGACTGTTATCGCTAGCATCCATATTCCTATTCTTCCTATAAACTGAGTCTCAGATGGTACTGTCTATGACTTGCATTAAGCATTACAAAAAAAAAAAAAATGCAAAATAAAAAAAAAATAACTTTACTGGTACTGGGGAAGTCACAATAATATAAAATATATTTGAATGTTGTTTCATGATTAAAACATACAGAAATTACAATCATATAAGGTTACAGCTCTCATGATCAAGTATATAATTTTGATGTGGCACATGACTTTATTCTATGGAATCAGGAGAAAGTAACCTATATGAGAAAATATATATTGAATGCAACAATTACAACCATAATAATTAATTCAACATACTATCAAGCAATTGTCTATGTTTATACATACACATACCACTTCAGAGTAAGAAATGGAGGTAGCAGTCAGCCGTGGTCAATGGTTGCCTCATGTCCCATAGGTGCCCCAATCAGATAATACATATATCAATTGAGGTAAATAAGCAGCTTAAAACAGTATATCCAACTTGTTACTAAAGGGGTGCAAAGAATATAGGAGGGAAAGGAAAAACAAAAGCCAAAAGATGACTAAATCAACTCATATAGTAAATATAAGAGCAAACATATGGGAACAAAATGGCCCCATACAAGGGCTCACTTACAAAGGGGTAGGTAGGGAGTGCTATAAGGAGACAAATGTTTTAAGCTTTTTCTTATTGTTTATTTAATTATTGAGTAAACAGTAAATTTGTTCTGGTATTAAATGGGAAAGGTTTATATCCCGTATACATAAAGACTGTGGGGATGACCATGCAATGGAGTTGGAGATAGAGGTCTTCGTACAAAAAATAAGAAAAGCTTTAGAGTGCAAGTCTAATATATTCTGACATGTCAAATTTTTGGAGGGTTATATTAAAGAAGGTCTGAATCCTCAAGGTTTGAGAATTCAGGTCTTCCCAAACCTTTGGGAAGTCAGTAGTGACTTTAAAACTGTGTGGGAATCTAATCTCCAGGAATGTATGAAAAAAATAAGAGATTGTTAATAGATCACCATGAAAAAGAAATTAAGGATATTGATTAAGAGATTAAAAGGTTACAAACACAGAATGAAGCAAGGACTTGATTTATAAAAAAAAATGTCAATTTTATGAGGGGCAAGATGGCATTTAACGGCAAGTATGCATACAAATAGCCAAAAGGAGGTGGAAGAAAGAGAGATAAAACACATAGGAATTTTCACAAGCATGCAGGCACTACTATTAATGGCACTGTCTGATTTATCTAATATGATTTATCTAATATATCACAAATGCCTAATGTTTCAGAGGTTTCTAGAAAGTTCAAAAAGACTGATTAAGGGTCAAGGAAATAAAAACAAAATTTTGCCTGTGGGACTTTAACCGCTTGCCGACCGCTGGTCGGCAATTGACGGCGACAAAGTGGCTCGTTCCTGCAAAACGCCGTCATACGACGGCGGCTGCGGGAACGAGTTTAGTGAGCGTGCGCGCGTGCTCACTGTGTCCAGGGGGGGCCAGGGAGCAGGTGCGGCGGCTTCGATTGCCGCCGGCTACCTGCGATGGCCCCCCCGAGCGGAGGAACGGAGGTCCGTGTAAGTAAACACGGACCTCCGCTCTGTGTGAAGGGGGAAGGGCTGTGATCACAGCCTTCCTGTATACGAAGGCTGTGACCACTTCCCTTCCCCAACTAGTACAGTCCCCATACAGTTAGAACACGCCCAGGGAACATAGTTAACCCTTAGAGCGTCCCCTGCAGGTTAACCCCTTCACTGCCAATGGCATTTACACAGTAATCAGTGCATTTTTATAGCACTGATCGCTGTATAAATGCCAATGGTCCCAAAAAAGTGTCAAAATAGTCCGACATGTCCGCTGAAATATCGCAGTACTGCTAAAAATCGCAGATCGCCGCCATTACTAGTAAAAAAACAAAAAAAAACAAAAATGAATTCTCATCATGCGTAAACGCGACCACTTTTGCGCAAACCAATCAATAAACGCCAATTGCGATTTTTTTTAATCGCAAATATGAGGAAGAATATAAATCGGCCAAAAACGTATTTGTATTCTAGCAAAAAGTAAGAAATTTGTTTTTTTTTGCAAAATTGTCGCTCTTCTTTTGTTTATAGCAGCGATCAGAAATGACGCAGAGGTGATCAAATACCACCAAAAGAAAGCTCTGTTTGTGGGAAAAAAAGGACGCAAATTTCGTTTGGGTACAACGACGCACGACCGCGCAATTTTCAGTTAAAGCGACGCAGTGCCGAATCGCAAAAAGGGCTCCGGTCCTAAAGCTGGAAATCCTTCTGGGGCTGAAGTGGTTAAAATCAAGTCATCATAAGGTTAACATGTGTAAAAAGAGTAAGCACATGTATTTGTTTATAAATAGAGTTGAGCGGTCCGTACCAAACTTTTGGGTGTCCGGGACCCGGACCCGAACCCAGACTTTTCAAAAAAAGTCCGGGTTCGGGTCCTGGGTTCTGGTAATTTTACTAAAAGTTCTGAAAAGTGCTGTAAAAAAGTCCTGGAAAGTCCTAGAGGTCTGCAAAAGGAAGGAAATTGGGGTAAGGGTTGGACAAGTGCCCTACAAAGAAATGAGGATAGGGAAATAACTTAAAATAATAATAAAAAAAATAACATAAAAAAATCAAAAATGGAGGTGGATGTGGACTATCTTAAAACTGTGCGAGAAAAGTATAAATTTGCGGGGAGAAGCCATATCCCTGTTCTAAGAACAGGGATATGGCTTCTCCCAGCTAATTTATACTTTTATCACACAGTTTTAAGATGATTGTACATTCTACAATCATCTTAAAACTCTGTGAGAAAAGTATACAAAGTATACATTGTAGAACAGTGATATGATATCACTCAGTAACACCAGAAAGGAAAATAACCTCGCCCCAAACTCTCTGCTCAGCGCTTAGGAAGCAATATTCCCACCCTCAATAAAACGGCAGCTGCTAATAAATACTCAAGATAGAATATATATAAAACACTAAACACAATCAGAAAAGTCTCTGAAGCAGCGCTCTTATGGTCCCCAAAGTTCAATCACGATTAGGCGGTCTTCAAACAGTATAGTCCATGTAATGACACTGTGAACCTTCCACCACCACACAATCACCTCGTGAATAAAACAGGGTCCCCTTTAGGGGTGCACTCACCAGACTCAGGTGAGAAAACAGCGTTGGGTTCAAACCTAGATGCAGGTCTCAAATGTCCAGATACGTCTAATGGGAGCCCGACTGTTTCATAAGGCATCCAGCATTCTACACCTCGATCAGCTCCACAGGAACAATTCCTCATGCATCATATAGACATTGATGGAAGAAAGGAGCAGAACGCCAACATAGCATAAAACAGCACATTTATTGAAACCCACCACTCCCTTAAAATTACACTCCCATTATCAAAGATCAACAGCGCATAAACTAATCTGGTGGTTAATTACCACTTCCGGAATCGGTGTCCGAGATCCGTACGGTGCCAGCCCGACTCGTCATGAATCACCTCCTCCTGTCTCCAGGCAACACACTCGTATAATCTTCCATTGCAGTGTGATTTGACATCGATACTGCAATTAGTGAATGGGCCATAAGATGGCTCTTAACCGCAAATACGCATATAGTCTTATAAGCCTGCAGGTCTAACACCGAATTGTAAACAATACATTGGAAAGTTGCCTGGAAGCAAATAAATCACAGTCTGCTATATTAGATTCATAATAATAGTTTTTTACAACACACTCAATTCCACACTTGGAATTGGAAAACAGAGGCCACAAACAGGTGAAAATACATTTAAAATATAATTAAAATATAAGGGACTAAAACCAAAATCTCATGCAAAAATATCTGAGTCAATAATCATTGATGAAACAATTTATAGCTAGCTCCACATTTAAGCCTTTGGGCGTAAGGGAGTCTGTTAAATAAATCCACCGGGTCTCACGTCTGGATAGATCACATATGAGATTAGTTCCCCTCCAAGGTGGTACTAAGCGGTCCACCCCCCAGAACGTGAGACCAGATGGATCACAGTTATGGAACTTCAAAAAGTGCAGTGATACATTATGATCCCTGAACCCCAATTTAATGTTGGTAATATGTTCAGCAATACGAACACGCAGAGGACGCTTGGTCCTCCCTATATAAAGAAGACCACAGGGACATCTCAGAGCATACACTACATGTGTCATATTGCATGTAATGAAGTCCAAGATTTTGAATTCAACATTATCGGCATAGGAGGTAAAGGTCTTCACACCCCTCATAGTGGTAGTAACTTCCTTACAAGCCCTACACTTCCGACATGAGTAAAATCCCTTTTGATCCCAAAAGGTCAACGGTTTGGTAGGTAGATCCAATACCTTACGCACAACCCTATCTCCTATATTAGGCCCTATACGGTAGATAAACTTGGGGCGCGGCGGCAAGACGGGCCCCAATAGCCTATCCATCTGCAAAACATGCCAGTATTTATTAAATATTGTTTCGACTTGTTGGTACCGTTCATGGTACCCAGTGATAAAACCAAATTCATGTGTATTTATTTAGGGAGATCCACGGTTCCCAGTTGCCAGAAAACTAGACGCACATTAGGAGGTATCTATAATTTGGCAGGTGTTCAATTGACACCTAAGGAGACCAATATCCTCAATCTTGGTTTGAAATGTGGTCTAAAGAGACCTATTAATAAATTTGAGGTATTTGTGGACGTCCACAAGTACATGAGGACTTTGAACATCAAAAGGCTCTTTTTGAACAAAACCTCTCAACCCACATCAACTGGGAATGTTGAAACAGGGGTGGTCAGTAGTGGCCTGAAAAATAAATCTCTCTTTAACCCAGCTCAAAATGGGTAACACCATCTTGATGTGTTTAAAGGTCTGATTTTGAGGGAGTTTATTGATTATTTAAACAAAAACCCCAATAATATCGTGCTCACTAGCCAGTGGAGTCAGAGTCATATTCATTATCTGGATGTCACTGTCAGTAGGGCAAAGGATACCCTGGCCACCAGGGTTTTCTTTAAGCCGAAGGACAGAAACAGTTTTTTGCCTTGGTTTAGTGGTCACCATCCCCTTTGGTTGAAAAACATTCCAAAGGGGATGATGCGGGTAAGAAGGAATTGCTCTGATCTCACATCTTATGGTGAACAGGCGTTAGTACTCAGGGACAGATTTGAGGAAAAGGGGTATAAACGGGAGCATTTGGATGTGATTATTAATGAAGTGGCTAAAGTGTCGAGGGATACATTACTCTCTGATCAGCCCGTGGATCTCCCCAAATAAATACACATGAATTTGGTTTTATCACTGGGTACCATGAACAGTACCAACAAGTTGAAACAATATTTAATAAACACTGGCATGTTTTGCAGATGGATAGGCTATAGGGGCCCGCCTTGCCGATGCGCCCCAAGTTTATCTACCGTAAAGGGCCTAATATAGGAGATAGGGTTGTGCGTAAGGTATTGGATCCACCTACCAAACCGTTGACCTTTTGGAATCAAAAAGAATTTTATGCATGTCGGAAGTGTAGGGCTTGTAAGGAAGTTACTACCACTATGAGGGGTGTGAAGACCTTTACCTCCTATGCCAATAATGTTGAATTCAAAATCTTGGACTTCATTACATGCAATATCACGCATGTAGTGTATGCTCTGAGATGTCCCTGTGGTCTTTTTTATATAGGGAGGACCAAGCGTCCTCTGTGTGTTCATATTGCTGAACATATTACCAACATTAAATTGGGGTTCAGGGATCATAATGTATCACTGCACTTATTGAAGTTCCATAACCGTGATCCATCTGGTCTCACGTTCTGGGGGGTGGACCGCTTAGTACCACCTTGGAGGGGAACTAATCTCATACGTGATCTATCCAGACGTGAGACCCGGTGGATTTATTTAACAGACTCCCTTACACCCAAAGGCTTAAATGTGGAGCTAGATATAAATTGTTTCATCAATGATTATTGACTCAGATATTGTTGCATGAGATTTTGGTTTTAGTCCCTTATATTTTAATTATATTTTAAATGTATTTTCACCTGTTTGTGGCCTCTGTTTTCCAATTCCAAGTGTGGAATTGAGTGTGTTGTAAAAAACTATTATTATGAATCTAATATAGCAGACTGTGATTTATTTGCTTCCAGGCAACTTTCCAATGTATTGTTTACAATTCGGTGTTAGACCTGCAGGCTTATAAGACTATATCCGTATTTGCGGTTAAGAGCCATCTTATGGCCCGTTCACTAATTGCAGTATCGATGTCAAATCACACTGCAATGGAAGATGATAAGAGTGCGTTGCCTGGAGACAGGTAAACGATGCTGTAACGTGGGCGTACATCGCCTGTGGCAGCCGCTATAAGACCGATGTGTCGCGTCGCTAGGCCACGCCCTCTGTTAAAGTTGGAAGTGATGAAACGCATCAGGGCGGGGCCTGGCGACGCATTGGTGTGAGTTGGTTGCCTATGGATGGAGGAGGTGATTTATGACGAGTCGGGCTGGCACAGTACGGATCTCGGACACCGATTCCGGAAGTGGTAATTAACCACCAGATTACTTTATGCGCTATTGATCTTTGATAATGTGAGTGTAATTTTAAGGGAGTGGTGGGTTTCAATAAATGTGCTGTTTTATGCTATGTTGGCGTTCTGCTCCTTTCTTCCATCAATGTCTATATGATGCATGAGGGATTGTTCCTGTGGAGCTGATCGAGGTGTAGAATGCTGGATGCCTTATGAAACAGTCGGGCTCCCATTAGACGTATTTGGCCATTTGAGACCTGCAGCTAGGTTTGAACCCAATGCTGTTTTCTCACCTGAGTCTGGTGAGTGCACCCCCAAAGGGGACCCTGTTTTATTCACAAGGTGATTGTGTGGTGGTGGAAGGTTCACAGTGTCATTACATGGACTATACTGTTTGAAGACCGCCTAATCGTGATTGAACTTTGGGGACCATAAGAGCGCTGCTTCAGAGACTTTTCTGATTGTGTTTAGTGATATGATATCACTGTTCTACAATTATCTTCTAACTGTGTGTGAAAACTATCAATTAGCGGGGAGAAGCCAGATCACTGTTCTAAGAACAGTGATATGATATATAGATGTTCTTAGAACAGTGATCTGGCTTCTTCCCTCTAATTGATAGTTTTCACACCCAGTTAGAAGATAATTGTAGAACAGTGATATCATATCACTGTTCTACAATTACCTTCTAACTGGGTGTGAAAACTATCAATTAGAGGGGAGAAGCCAGATCACTGTTCTAAGAACAGTGATATAT